>MU227713.1:3797679-3809072 GCA_018584345.1 Thuja plicata | reverse complement strand
ATAAGGATTTGATGCAGATGTATGTATATGAGAGGATAGTTTGTAAGGCACTCTATCTCAGCCACATGTAGTTTGTAAGGCACTCTACAGTATCTCTATTATTTTATCTCTGTTGATTCATGTTTTTATTGACTCTTTGCCCAAGGGATAGGCACTGGTCTAGAGTATAATTTGCAGTATGTTCCCCATCCAATATCAAAAATCATTCAATCAAAATACTCTTGTTACTAAGAACAAATGAGCTGAACTCATATGGATTTGTATCACTAGGATACTATTCAGTTTGTTAATCCCTTGAAGAGTGGATCATTAGGTTATCCCTCCTACAATAAAAGGAAGAAGGATGAAAATCCTTGTATCACTGGTTTTTGCTATATTTAAGACCATAAGTTTGAATGGTTAAATCTTGTATTTGATTATGCTTGGTCATTTGCAAGGTGATTTATCAGTTGGTTTAACAAAGGTACATAGCAAATCAGTGTCCACATTAATACATACTGTGTAAACAATAATCATAAAAGGTAAAACCTACCTGAGTATATGTGGAGCTCAAAAATGAAGAAGGACCTTATCCAGTCCTTAGAAATTAGCCTTTCTCTTGTCAAAAGGAGTTTTCATTCAAGTATAATCAATATACTGTCATTTGAAGGTTGAGATACAAGAAAAAGTGCTAACAGAATGGTCAGAGTATATTCTTGCATCAATATGTCCTTATGAGGGAGGAAAAATTTGGGAGAGGAATAATTGAGATGTTCATAAAGGGGATTATTATATACCCTAAATCCTTCTAACACATTATTCAATTTAGCTAGAAAAATACAGTTTAGGAGGTGTACATGAAGACTTAGTAGAGATGAAGTCATCAAGGGCTTCATCCATTGTATCAAAGTCTTCACTACTAAATGGATCATCAAAGACAATAAAGATTCAATAGAGTGAAAAAAACATGCAACATTTTCCAGATAGTTAAAATTGTACTAGAAGTCCATTCAACTAAAGAGACACTTGAAGGAAGAAGGAAAGTCCATCAAAGAGACACCGGAAGAAGTCAAACTGACTAAAGCCTATTTCACCAAAGTCAAAATGTTCATCAGAGAGACCCATAAGATCTCTCTCTGATAAGTGCCTTCTATCATGTTAGAGACATACAAATAGGACTCCTCCTGATAGGGTAAGTATCATTGATGGCAAATGATGGTCTCGTATTATAAGTGACACTTTGTAGAAAATACACTAAAGTTTTGACAAAGTGAAAAAAACACACAAAATTTGCCAAGCTAGTTAAAATTGTAATAGAAGTCCATTTGAATGAAGAGACACTTGAAATAAGGAGGCAAGTCCATTGGAGAGATACTGGAGGAAGTCAACCAGATGAAAACCTATCTTGCCAAAGTCAAAATGTTTAAATTGCCCCTACCTCTAAACTAAATTATCTATTGTTTCTCCACCCTCAAATCCATCATTATGTTCTTCAACATATACATCTCCATTTCCTCAACCTTTTTCTCAAACTATATTACTTCATTATTTTTTGTTTGGTTGTCTTATATTAGAAAATACATACGTTGCTTGAAAACCTTCCTTTGAGTAAATAAATTTCGACGTGAATCCTTAAATTTCAATGTTTAGCATTACCTTTGAGATTAAGGTCAGGGTTGTATGGTATACATCATGGTTAGGGTTGGGATTTGGGGTATGGTTAGGGAAAGGCATATAATTATCATTAAGGTTAGGATTAAGTTTAGAAGTATAATTAGGGTTAGGGTTAGATTATGGTTAGGGTTATGGTTATGGGTAAGGTAATGATTATGGTTACAGTCAATGTTAGGATTATGGTCAGGGTCATGTTTCCATCATGGTTAGGATTAGGGTTTGGCTTATAAATAGGGTTAGAGCATGAATTACGGTTAGGGTTAAGGTTTAAGGTAAGGATTATGGTTAAAACTATGGTTTACATCATGATTAAGACTAGAGTGAGTATTGGTTAGACATAATTTTAGGGTTTAGGTTTAGTTTTGAGATTATGGTTAGGGTTATAGGGTATACATCATGGTAAGGGTTAGGGTTTTAGGTATGGTTAGTGTAGGGCTTAGAATTACCATTAGGATTAGGGTTTATGTAAGAAGTAAAATTAGGGTCATAGTTTAGATTAGGGTTTACATAAGGGTTTCATTAGGATTTAGGGTTAATGTATGGTTTTAATTATGCTTAGGGTTAGGGTTAGGTTTAGGTTTTTGATTAGTGTTGTTTCCAGGTATAGGGTTATTCTTAGTTTATAAAATAGATAAGGTTTGGGTTAGGGTTCAGGTTATGCTTAGGGTTAGAGTTAGGATTATGGTTAGTTTTTAGGGTTATGGTTTGGATTAAGATATGGTTAGGGTGTACTATATACATCATGGTTAGGCATAGGGTTCAAGTTATGGTTAGGGCAAGGCTTATAATTATTGTTTGGGTTAGGATTGAGGTTAGAAGTACCATTATGATTAGGGTTAGAATTATGGTTATGCATAGGATTAGGGTTGGGGGTTTAGATTAGGATTTAGATTAGGGCTAGGTTAGGTTCAAGGTTAGGTTTAGGATTAGGATTATGGTTATAATTAGAGCTTAGGTTTAAGATTATTTTTTGAATTATAGTTATGGTTAGGGTTAGGATTAGGATTTTAATAACTACTGTTGTTCCACCATGTTTTTGTTCTAGTACCGTCAGGATGTCTGATTTTGGGTAGAGTAATTGAATGAGATTGTAGTAATTTCTCAAGACGTTCTGAAAGAGGCATAAAGTCTCAATGTGGAGGAATGTTCCTTCTTGCAATACTTTGTTGATAGGTATAATTAACTACTTGGTTTTTCATGTCAACATTGTTATCCCTATGGATAGTGTACATTGATTGGTGCAAAAATAAATATTTTGCATCGGAGAGACAAGAATAATATCACCCAATATAGAAAACACACAACATTTTCCATCGTGCACTTGTGGGCTTAACATTTTGCACGCCTTAGATTAATCACACAAGCACGATGAAAGTTGAACCATTGGTCTTGGAAAATATGATCAGTGTTTAAATTCTGTGAGTGTAAAAATACACAATATTTTTGCATTAGAGAGATAAGAATAATATACTAATGCAGAAAACACAACATTTTCCACCGCACACTTGCATGCTTAACATTTCACACACCTTAGATTTAATCATGCAAGCACGATGAAATCTGGCTCATTGATCTTGGAAAATATGATTAGCATTTAAATAGCACAGTTGCGAAAACACAACATTTTTGCATCAAAGAAGAATAAAATCATCTTGATACAGAAAACACACAAGATTTTCCACCATGAACATGTACATTTAACATTTCACACACCTTAGATTTAATTGCGTAGGCGGGATGAAGTCTGATTCATTGATCTTGGAAAATATGATCGATGTTTAAATCCCGCGGGAGAAAAAACATGCAACATTTTCACACTAGAGAGACACGAACAATATCACCCGATGTAGAAAACACACAAAATTTTCAACTGCACACCTATGCACTTAAAATTTTGTACACCTGAGATTTAATCGTGCAAGTGCGATGAAATCTAAGCCGTTGATCTTGGAAAAGATGATCGACATTTAAATCTCACAAGTGTGAAAACACCCAACATTTTTCCCAGTAACCACCATGCCTCCAATAATTCCCCGTGCATCTGCACATGGACACACTTTTGAGCATCACCTAAAAATATTATAATGTAAAGATTAAAAGGTGTGCGAGAATACGGTGGTATAGCTTTCCAACCATGAACTAACTTTGTAAATATATTAAGTTGCATGTTGAATTACGTATTGTGTTTTTAAACCTATAAAATCTTCATTCGTGGTTTGTAGGCTATATTTTTATACTCATTTGATGGACTATCTCAAATGAATGGTTGGGTCTCATAGAATTCCTCATTAGATTATAGAGGCATGTTCACCCGAATTAAACTATATTTCTAATTTTTTGTTTTTGAATAATTGTGGTAAGATTTTATTATATATATGAAGTGTTGGTTGGAATAAAAATTTTCTTTTTCAACCTATAGAAACTTAGTTCACGGTTAATAAGATGTGGTTTTTTACTCATTTGACATTAAATGAAATAAATGGTTGGATATCATCACCTTGTATAATAGTTCCAAAAATGGTGTGTGTTTTTGGCACCTCATCGATAACACTGTGTAGTTTCTATACTAGGTAAATTATATACTTTGTTTTCATGTGTATAAGACAACAAATATAGTTTGACCTTGAATAGTTTTTCCTCAAACAATGTCTCAGTCATTGGTTAAAAATCTTGTGGGTGTGAAAATACACAACATGTTCCATTGTGCACTTAACATTTTTCACACCTTAGATTTAATCACACAAGCATGATGAAATATGATTATTGTTACAGAAATTCAACATTTAGTTAACCTTTAAGTATGCTTGATAGACATATTAGCTTCACCTAGTGGGCTCATACTGTTGGATATTTTTTTCCACTATTAGCCCACATTGATAACTGATCAAAGATACTTTATGGGTTAAGTTTAGAATGCTTTCAACACATATTAGCCCTCATCGATAACACTGTGTAGTTTCTATACTAGGTAAATTATATACTTTGTTTTCATGTGTAGAAGACAACAAATATAGTTTGACCTTGAATACTTTTTCCTCAAACAATGTCTCAGTCATTGGTTAAAAATCTTGTGGGTGTGAAAACACACAACATGTTCCATTGTGCACTTAACATTTTTCACACCTTAGATTTAATCACGCAAGCACGATGAAATATGATTATTGTTATATAAATTCAACATTTAGTTAACCTTTAAGTATGCTTGATAGACATATTAGCTTCACCTAGTGGGCTCATACTGTTGGATATTTTTTTCCACTATTAGCCCACATTGATAACTGATCAAAGATACTTTATGGGTTAAGTGCAGAATGCTTTCAACACAGGTGGTTGCACTATATTTTCAACATTGGTTTCAACGAGATTGGAAAATGTAGTGTTTTTTCAGCACTCTATCAAAAAAACCGTGTGTTTTCCACGAAGGTTTAAACATCAATCATCTTTTCCTAGATCAACAGTTGTGATGGTGTCACACTTCCATGATTAACATAAAGGTGCATGAAACATTAATCATGCAAGTGTGCAGTGTTGCAAAAATGTTGTGTATTTTCAGCACACTATCAAAAATACTGTGTGCTTTCCACCAAGGTTTAAGCATCAACCATCTTTCTCAGATCAATGGTTTTAATGGCTTCATGCTTGCATGATTAACATAAAGGTGCACAAAACATTATGCCTTCAAGTACGTGGTGTGTGAAAATGTTGTGTGTTTTCGGCTCTCCATAAAAACACTGGGTGTTTTCCACCAAGGTTTAAGCATCGATCATCTTTGGTTGGATCAATAGTAATGGAATCGTGCTTGCATGATTAACATAAAGGTTCAAAAAACATTAAGCAATTTATATATTGTAATTTTTTCCTGGTCTTTCATATAATGTTTACTATTGGCTATTTTGCCACCATTATCCTATCACATATATCTGATCTGAGAGACCTTTATGGGATAAGTGCAATATGTTTTTGGCATAGGTGGTGCACTATGTTTTCTACACTGGTTTCACCTAGGCAAAAACACGGTATGTTTTCGGCACCCTACATCTCCATAGAGGAGTGTCAAAAAATTGAGAAACTTACGTGGGCACACTACGAATAATTATCACAAATTAAAAAATACCATGTATTTTTGCACCCCACGTCTCCACGGTGACTTCACGATAAAAGTATGTTAATGTGCGGGTATGTGGGGGTAATTGGAGGAATGACTATTATGGTGGAAAATTCAATGTGTTTTCCACATTGTGGGTCTCGGTTTCATTCATTCCTTCTGAGAGAATCCTCTTTCCACAAATCCTTCTTTGTATTTCTCAATGCTCCCATAAGCTATATGTTTGATCTTGGAAAGCCACTTGGAAGACACAACTGATTTTCCTCCAGGCTTTTGTACAACATCCCAAACATTACTCTTGATGATAGACTAATATTCCTCTATCATAGCATCTCTCAAAACTTGAAAATTGGATGCCTCCTCAAAACTAGAAGGCTCAAAATCAATGATGTGACTCATTAATGCCACATATCTTGGAAACTTATGTAGTCTCTTGATTTATCTAAAGGTGCCATGAGGAGATTCATATTTTTCTACATTTTTCATAGTTTTTCTATTACATAGAGGTCTCTTTGGACCTATAGAAATATTACTTGGCTCATAAATTGGTTCTATGGGATCAATTAGATCAATGGTCTCTTCTGGTTCAGTAGACTCCCTCTGAATATTAGGAGAATGATAAGGAGAAATGTCCATATCCTAAGTTGTCTCTAGTTCTTAATTGTCTATATCTGTGTACGACCCTTTTGATCTTTTTAAGGCTAGTTCCTCTTTGAAAGATACATCCATACTAATCTCAATCTATTTTTTCCCTAAAATGTAGATCTTGTAGACTTCAAAGACTCACTAACCCATAAATATTCCTTTCTTCCGTGACGGTTCTAGTTTATATCTTTTATCTTTAGGCACATGAATATAAATAGTAGAAGTAAAAATTATTTAATGACTAACCTCAGGTTTCACACCTATGAAGGCCTCTTTAGGAGTCACATTTTCTAATATTTGATGAGGGCTTCAATCCTAAATATACACTATAGTTTGGAAGCTTCTGCCCAAAGAAAGGTTTGTAGATTTTGATAATCAATCATAGTTTTGGCTGCCTCAACTATGGATATATTGTGTCTTTCTATAACTCCATTTTGTTGAGGGTTATACAAAACACAAAAGTACCTCTTGATCCCTACCTCAATGCAATTTTTTTTGAAACCTTTAGAAGTGTATTCTCCTCCATTATCAGATTTTAGAACCATGATCCTTTTTCAGGACATATTTTCCACTTAAGCTTCAAATTCTTTGAATCTATAAAGTAATTCTTTAGACTCCTTAGATTTCAAGAAGTAAATCACAGTCTTTAAACAATTGTCATCAATGAAAATCACATGATACCAAAATCCACTCAAAGGTACCACAAATATTTATCCACATAAATAAGAATGAACAAGATCTAAAATTCCTTTTGAACTACTTTCACTACTGTGAAAAGGGCCCATAATATTCTTACCTAGTGCACATGCTTCACAAATGCAATAATGCTCCCGACCGAACTTTGGTAAACCTATAACCATCTTCTCTATGGATGGAAGAGCTCTTAAGTGCAAGTGAGAAATTATATTATGCCATAGCTCACTTGAACTAGTGGAGTCATTCAATAATTCTTCAATTGGATGAACAGAAAGTCTATATAGAATCTTTTGATGAACACGAATCACACAGGTTGTTTTGATGCTAAAGTTCTTTGGCCAAGCCAGAAATTTCCCTTCAGATAATGTAACTTGGTACCATTTGTCCTCCAATGCTAAAATTGACACAAGATTTCTTTTGTTTCCTGGAACCAACAAGACATCACTCAAATTAAGAGGGATTCTATAATCTATATGAAGAGAGGTGATGCCAACACCTTTCACTAAATAAAAAGCATCATATCTGATTATCACGTGTAATTTGGTTTCTCTTTCTACCAAGTTAGAAAGATTCTCTCAATATATTGTAAAGCATCATGAAGAACAACTATCAATCAACCAAGTGTTACTATCAATTGGAACATTGCTTGAAAGAGATGAGATGAATAGAAATTCCCCTAAGTTGTCTCTAGATTACTTTTGAGGTGACACCTCATCAACATCTACTGTAGAAGCATGTTTTTTTGTTCTTGTTATACAATCTCAAGTATAGTGACTATACTTGTAAAACTAAAATATTGAATGTGAGAGAGATTCTTCTTTTTCTTTGGTTCAGGAGTTGAATATGATTTTCTATCACTATTCCTCTTGAAGTTGTCTTTTCTCCCTTCTCTTCCCTTCCTTCTGAATTTTTGAGAAGAAAGAACATGATATTATTCTTAATGAGATCTTTTTCCATTTCCTCTTGCTACTAACTTGCATTCCTCTTGAATGCAATCAACGAGCTAATACGATCAAAATTGGGTAATCTAGATATTCTATTAATGCCTATGGTAAAGGGATCCCAATATTGAGGAAGAATATTCAATGCAAACATTACTAGATCTATATCTTCAACTATATCCCCAATGCCATATAACCAATCTTTCAACTCAGTAATCTCCATGATGAAGGAGATGATTGAATCTCTTTTATCCATTTTTATACGGTGGTGATGTTGTCTCAAGGAAAGAACTTTGTTGGTATTGTTGATCTCATACAGTCCTTGAAGAGTCTTGAACATGACTTTGGCTAAGTTCATCTTGGATATAATTGGCACAAGATGATCCGTCACAAAATCTATCAAAATATTCCTAGCCTTAATGTCATTCTTTATCTGTTGATTTTTCTCGGCCTCATTAGATAGCTTGGGCACATCATTCTCCATGAAGTCTAGAAGGTCATTTTATTCCTATGCAATAAGAAATCTAAATTTCCAAGAGGTGGAGTTTAATGCACCATCAATGCTATCTTAAACCTTGAGTCCATTTACCATATTTCATGCTTAGATAGACCTACTTAGATGAGAAGAATAGAAGAATACTTTTCTTCTTAAACAAATCTGATCTTGGTCTTGCATAAACCCGCTCTGGTACCATGTTAATTTTTATACCGTAAATGAAGATGAGAGCCAAAACAAATAAAAAATTAACAAGGCACAACAAATACCCTAGAAAAACCCTCCAACTTGAGGGAGAAAAACACAACCAAAAATATATCACTTATATATTTAATGAAAGAGAAAAAGACTGATTTATAATTTGGCCAAACACTAGGCCGAACTAAAGCAATGTTGATAGATCCTCTCTCTATGATATCTCTATCCTCAACCTTCACATGGATTTTTATTTTAACTTATTTAAATCACACTACATTCTCACTCTCTTCTTCTAAACTACATACATTTATTTTCCCATGCACATTCTATTAACTATTTTCTATAATTCCCTAAGCATAGCTACACACAACTCTCTCTTCCTTGGATGATACCCCATATTATACAACCTCTCCTCTGATATTTCTTCTCTATTCCCTTGTATCCATAGTTTTTTATTTGCAGCCCCCTCACAAAAGTTAAACAAATCCATTTTCACTACAAAAAGTCTTTGCCAGAAAACTTCTATGCCCTCTTTGAAGAAGCAAACACTAAGAAAATTCATTACAATAATGCAACCCCTATATTATTTAATGTGTGTGATTTAAGGACAAGGAAATTACACTCTTATATAAAGACAATTTAAAATTTAAAATTGGAACTCTCTCATATAGATGATTTGCATCTAAAATATTATGACCCTTTTCTACCCATCAATTTAAATTATAGATAAGATAGTGTCTTAAGTAAAAAGGCAATTTATGTTGAGATTTAATAGCAAGATCACTACATAACATTACAAATACCTTTCTTTTATTTTATTGTACTTTATAATATATTTAATCTTACAAGGACATCAAGAAGCACAATTGTCACAATAAATATATTATTAATTACTAATTAATGAAAAATTATTAGATTTAAAACCTCTCATATGAATAATTAATAAAGATGCCCATTTAGACAAGTTCTTCCACAACTTCTTATTATTAGTATGGATTGATTTATCTCCTAACTAGAAGTAGTACGCAAATTACAAACAGATAACTAAATGATATTGAAATAAAATTATATAAATTTATTTATAAATACATAAATGAACATTTATATTGGTACAACACCACCTAACAATTGTTTTGTACTTCACATATATTAAATCTTAATTTGTCTTTCTACATAAAATGTGATGAACCAAAAACTGTGTACAATTGAAAAGGTTCCCGCATAAATTAAGGAAAATTCATTACTGAAGCCAAAGGTGAAATGCTTAGCACTTATGCAAATCTATCCATGAAGTACCTTGATTCAATTTTTATATCCAATGCTTAAATAATGTTCATAGCATTCAAAAAGAAAATTTCTTATACTAATTATTCAAAGTGTGAAGTGTCAGCATTTGTACGTCGGTGACTTTGGTCGAGGCAAATATCCCAAATATAATTTGGTTGCACAGAATTTTATATAGCCAAAAATGTAATACCCTAAGGGCCCGTTTGGTGCCAAGCTTTAACCTGGAATAAGCATTAGTTAATGCTAGAATAATTTAATTCTCTATTTGGGGCATTTTTTGAATTCTCGAATTAGAAAACTAATCCCCACTTTGGGGCCAATGCTTGCATTAGTTAATTCTAAAAAAAAGCTGGAATTCATTTCTTATTCGAGAATAAGCTATTTATGGATTCAAATTATTATTTTTCTATTAATTTTTTTCTTTTGGAAATCTTTTTTTTTAATGTGGGTATGTATATATATACACATGTGTGTATATATACGTGTGTGTATATATGTGTGTGTGTATGTATATACACACACATATATATATTATACACACAAAAGTAGTGCACTTCTATGAATCCTTACATGCAAGGAAACTCAAGAATGAGCCCTCACAAATCGATCCATAGCTCTCTATGCATGGAGTTGCAAGATTTGTAAAATTGCTCTCAGCTAGAGCTATAAACTCATGACCTTGCTAGTCAACCATACAATGAGAGATTCATAATGAAAATAAGGGCAAGAATGTCAATATCTCCAATGAAACCAAATGTATGCAATGCAATGCAAATCTATATGACAATGTAAGTTAATCTATTGCATAAAAGGAAATCTAAGCTAATATGCCATGATAATGCAACTAAGAAAGGAAATATGCAACTACAATGAAATGCAATAACAAGTCTTTAAAGCTTGGATGTAGAATGTCTTCAAAGAGCTCTAAATGACCTAGAAAACCTGCAATATAACATTAGCATCAAAAACCTAAGATATAAAAATGAAGGAGAGAGCTCTCATTTTATAAGAAGTGAGATGAAATGGACCATTGAGATTAAGAGACAAAAGTCTTAATCAAGGGTGGAGAAAAAGGAAGCTTGATCCTTGTGCACAAATATCCTCCAATAGGAAAATAAGAGTTGAATTTTGTGTCTCACATAAGACAAAAAGTGTTTTTTCTCTTTTTATAAAATAAGAATAATGCTTTATTTGTGCAACATAGGATAAGAAGAAAAGTAGGGATTTTTTATTTAAACAAAAGATGAAGAAATTTCTTTTAATTAAATAAAGGCTTAGGATAAAGTGATTTTATTATTTAATTAAAAGAGATTTTTAATTAATTAAAAGAGAGCATGTTCTCTTAATTAAATAATATTTTTATTTTTATTTT
>MU227713.1:3764730-3780407 GCA_018584345.1 Thuja plicata | reverse complement strand
TACAGGGATACAATATGCTTTATGGTAGAGACAGATTGCACATGCATGGAGGTTGTTGAGCCTAGAACTAAGTGGATTCATCCACTAGGGTATGAGGTAGAAGACCATGTGCTAGAAGGATATGCGCAAGTCTTATTATCAGCACCCAGAGACCCTAATGAACCTAGATGGGGCACTTACAAAGAAAAGACCGATGAAGAGGAAATTAAACTACAACTTGTTGTTAACAAAAGGAACGCATCTAGAACTACATCCAACATTATGAAACTGCATGGAATAACACAAGAAGATTTGGACAAGGCAAAAGAAGCCAAAATTACACAAGTTAAAATTGAGAAAACTATTGAAACTCAGAAGAAGAAGCAGACAAAAAATGAGGAGAGTACCTCTGCACCTACTACATCTCCACTTTTGACCTAGCAAGAAACCTAGAGGAAGGAAGGAAGAAGATACAAGTCATCCATCCTCAAAGACTACAAGGAGTACAGTAAAGAAAACTCAAGCTCCTCCTAAGGTAGGTTTCAGACCCAGTCTAAATATCTTGAAGAATAGGATTGTAAATGAAGGAAGATTGGATACACTTTCCAAAGTCTATGACAAGTATCAAGAAAATGATAAGACTGAGATACATTCTATGGTCATATCTCATATGATCAAGTTTAAGAAATCAGTTCTTGAACTTAAGACAGTGATACCAGATGAATTATTGGAGATCATGAAAATACATGCTATAGAAGAGGACATGAAGATTAGAGAAGAAACTTTGAATACTCTTCTCCCTGTCTGTTCATATGATGAGAAGGCTATTCTGTTGGATCTAGTAAAGCCTCATCTCTATAGTAAGATAAGAACTCTACAGATTATGAACAAAGAGTATGAGTAGGTTGGACAGGAGACTGAAAAAGCATTTGCACAAGTATTTATGGATAGACATATGTATCCATCAACGACACCTACAAAGGAAACTTAAGTACCTTCTAAATACGATACATAACCAGTAATTTAGGCAACACCTATGATAGGTCCACAGGTTTCAGCACCCTCAATTTCAATAGCCTCTGAGACAACTAAAGATACACAGGACACTATAGTGATTGATGATGTAAAAATATCTATGACAGCCTCAGATAATGATATGGATAAAGTTGATGAAGCATTTGTAAACACCGAGGTAATGAACACTGATGACACATCTCTACAACAGGATGAAGTTCCTTCCATTGATCCAATAGACTTGGATAAAGAGAAAGATACTCAAGATAATGAGACACCAATAAAGGAAATTCATGTCAAAAGTGAATGTGTAGATACAAGTCAGAATACTATTTTCTCACCATCCACTCAACCATCCACCTCATTGTTGTCAAGGTTAACTCCCGACTCAGCAAGTTTAGATGCATGGGAAGAAGAAGATCTTATCAAGATCAGCGTCCTTGCCATGAAAAGGCAAAAGAGAAACATGTGATGAGGAACCCTCACTTTGTGGAATCAATAAACATTCTGAATGAATTAGTTCCTGCTAATAAGAAAGTTGCTAAAGTTCAAACAATTGAACATGTGGATAGCATACTGACAAACTTCAAAACACATTTCACTAGCTTAGTAGAATCAGCTACTAAGATTGTAGAATATGAATACAAAAAGGAGAGACTAAATGAATTGGTAAAGAAATTTACCTTAGATCTGAACTCCTTAAAGATTGGGAAATCTATACTTAAAGAGTTGGCAGCAAAAGGCAAGAATGTTATTACAAATTGCATGGACAGGGTGAAGCTCACCTCTAAGCACACCAAAAAGATAGCAGAAGCAGAGGAAATGGTGGATAACATAAGGAAATCAGTTGAAAACTCCACGCAAGATATGAACATATGGAATAATGTCTATCAAGGTCAGTTGGACAAAATTGAGAAGGCAAAACTGGAAATTAACAAGATCAAAATAAGACAAACTCAGTTGAGGAATGCACTTGCGCCATCTCTAGCAGTTCTTAATGAGAACATCAAATAGATTGATGACACCATACAGACATATGATCAGGGTGCTTGCATGGATCTGATGAAAATGGAGAAATTGACATATGCTTTATGCGTGCATCTTCAGTCAGTTGATGCAATGAAAGTCTTTTGGCAGAAAGAGATTCAATCTCTTCAAGTTGTGTACCCAGAAGTCTACATGGAGTAAGTATGTTGAAGACTTTAGTTTTTGCACACCTTTGTCATTAATGTCAAAGGGGGGGTAGTATAGAATGTGTACATGTGGAGAAGTATACATGTATATAGCATAAAGTATTATGATATACATTCATTTTTGTATGAAGTCATTTTGAGTAACTTAGCCACATTCCTTTGTTGCCATAAATGACAAAGGGGTAGATTGTTGGAAAGTTGACTTCCTAAGGAAGCATGACTTATTTTGTGTTGTCAATCATGGAAAGAAAGTCATACTTAAGTTCTGTCATGAAAGACAAAATGACTAAGTGTGAAAATAGGGCAGACAGACACATACAAAGATTAGTATGTCAACGCATGTGTTAGAGATCACACCAGAGCATGCGTGCTTAGGTATATACTCTATGGTGTATATACATGCTAGATCCAGATGCGTAGAGTATGAAACATTAGTACAGAAAAGTTATAGGCAGATTAGTAGACCTGTAGTCCAGGAAATAGAGCATGGAAGCCGACTACAGTTTTGATTAGCGTGTATGATTTTGTAATGTAAAGGCTAAGTGCCTTTATTTATAAGTTTGTATTAATGTAATTAATGTTGTAGTAAACACACTTAGGCTGACTAGTGTTATATTTTGGGTCGCGCCTATTCAATTGTAAACATATAAGTATGTAATGTAATGTTATGTTACAAGTGTCGATTATTATGCAAGAGGAAGATACAGATGAGCAGTATAATGAAGTCAGAAGATGATATAGCTCTTTAAAAGAGTAAAAGAATTCACGCATACACGGAACTGATCAGATAGTAGTGTCATTACAATAGTTCATTTTTGATATAGTGCATATCAACATTCAGAGGGTTGTAGCCTTCATCTTATTGGGCAGTGAGCCATATACCATTAACAGGGTTTTGTAAAAGACTCCTAACAGGGTCAGACCTTTAACTAGGTCATTGTACTCAAATTGTAAAGACTGCTTCTAATAGGGCAAAGGAACTTTAATAGGTTCATTATACCTATTACAATTATTTATGGGTACTAATCCCCACTGGAGTTTTCCTTTGATCAAGGTTCTCCGTAATCATATCATGTGTTATGTGTTCTTGTGTTATGTTTCATTGGATGCACATTTGATATATGTTTAATTGGCTAAAATATAATTAATAGATAAACACTGATTCACCCCCCCCTCTCAGTGTTTCTAATAGAATAAACTCACCCGGTGAGAGATATTAGAAAAACCTAAGCTAATAGGCTTTAACTCACCTTGGACCATTTTTCCCTGTATAAGAAAACCCAAAAATGCTTTAAAAATTAAGAATAGGGGAATGAGTAGAAATGAATCACAAATTTGTATTGTAGTTATTCTACTTGTCTAGAAATAATGCAATGGGGGACAATATAAATCCCCCGAGGCCATAGGCAACCACAACAAGAGGTAAAATGTTTTTGTTAGTAATAACTGAGGGGGGGGGGAATCAGTGGCCTAAAAAATATTACAATAATCAACCCAAAAATTTAGTACCACAATATTAAGCCTATAGTTATCTTTATTCCTATAAGATGAATGCCTCCAAATATGTTATCAAATTACTACTACTTGGAGTTCTTTGTTAAACCTTCTTCTATATGTTTACCGAATAGCAGTCTGTTAATTTACCGAAAGACAAAAAATTATCTAGAGAATACCAATCAATCTAGTTAAGATATGTGTAATGCAAAACACTAAAGTAATGACTCATAAACACATTGACACATGGATTTTTAACGTGGAAACCTTGTTAGGGGAAAAACCACTATGGACCAGTAACCCAAAATTTTCACTCTTCTGAAGTGAGTCGGTGAAGATACAACCTTGTTAAAGGTTACAAACACATTGTTAGATGTGAACTTGTTATAGGATTTAAAAGTTTAGTCTGTCACTTGATATCAAACATCTCTATGCTACCTTCCTTGATCAAACATTCACTGGTCCTATCAATAGGTATCTGGCATCTCATGTTATCTTCATGATCAAACTTTTTGATACTCCTGTGGATGTATCTCAATATAGAAAGGATCTTTAAATCTTGCTCGGTTGAGAGACTTTCTGTATCAATGGTTAAACTGAAACAGTATGATCTATTCACATATACAACTTATACTTGCATATTTTCAGATCTATTGTAATCTCATAAAACTAATATGATCAATATATCTCTGTTAATACCTTTGCTCCACTATTGTTCTGCTCGGTGATGCTATGCTCTGTTGCTCGGTGTCCGCAGAATTGCTTAGCTCTTTCCTCAGCTTGATTGATCAGGACTGTATGAAGTTTTTCTTCATCAGTTTCTCTTTAGCATCCTCTTTTTCATTCACCCCCTTTAATTCGTAATGAGTTAGGTTTGTCTCTTTATAGACATGATATCACCATTATTAGGTTCTTGATTTTCTTGATCTTGGCGTGATCCATAATCTTAGCCAATTAGATTTAAAGAAAAAAATCTTATTTTATCTCGTAGAGATCTTCTTGCCAACTGGACAAAATAGCTTTAAATACTTTACTTATCTCTGGCTTATCTTGTCGATGGAAACAATGAAAACTACCAGTTAAGACTATATTTAGCTCTGCCAGCTAGATATTTTCTTGTTTCTAAACTTCAGTTATTTTTGGTGTTCTAACTCTTTGATAGCTTTGGTCAACACTCCAGTTCTCCTCGGGCTTCTCTGTCAGTTTACATTATGTTCCTGGGCATCAGTTATGCTTGTGATTTTTCTTGTCAGTAATGCTCGTCAATGTCCTTGCTCGGGAATCACCGCGACTTGACTTTTGGTGATCTCTGTCCGTCGGGTTCTACTAACCATCGGTGTTTGTAGTCTCATTGTGAATGCTTGTCTTTTATGCATTACTGAAAGCATAATCTTTATCTCTCTGATTCTCTAAAGTATTTGACACTTTGATTATAACTGATTAGATTATATCAAGTTGACATCAATGAAAATATAATCCATTAACTAATTTAATGTCTTGCATTATCTTTCTGCATTTCAGTGATCAATTTAACATCTTCAAACATTCAATCAGTTACATGTCATCAATCTCTCCCTTTGGCATTGATGGAAACATACTACATTATCATACTATACTATCACTAATACAATATGAAATATACAATTTCATCAAGCTTTCCTAATGTAACTATTAAAATGTCTAGCTTTCGGTAAGCTCAAATAGCTTAGATTTCTTTCTTGCTGAGTGGTTGTCTTCAATCTTTAATCCCTTCACTAGATAGATGTAGCATCTTCTATCTTTGTTCTAATATGTGCTCTATCTTGACTGTTCCTCTTCTTGATAATCTCTTTTTCTTTTGACAGAAATCTTCTCTCTTTGTATGAACTCTCTCCCTTGGATATTTCATATGTATACAATTTCTCTCCCTTAGAATATTGATTAACTCTTCCTTCTGATTCTCAGGAACTTTACTGCATGGATAATGATATAATCTTTTCTAGTCAATGAGATAATCTCTCCCTTTATCATATCTCTCCTTTTATCATATCACTCCCTTTATGATAATGCAAATCTCTCCCTGATGATAATGAGATAATTCTCTCCCTTTGACAACAATGCCAAACAAAAACACTTCTTTTTTTCATCTTCCATCCTTTACATAATATATTCCTTGAATTTCCCTATCCATCAGCAATACAATGTCTTTGGTTTTCAATGTAGATCTGTACCTTGTTGTGTACAAATGTATATGTTTTTGTCCATCTTTGTGTTTGCATCAACATGAATGATCTTCTTGCTTGGTATGGGTTGATGCAACCTCCTAGTCAGCTTACTGTCTGATAGACAAGGGTTGTACCCCTAGTCTGTGTCTCAGGTACTCAAAAGTATCCTTTGATAATGGCTTGGTGAATATATCAGCTAATTGTTCCTTTGATTGAACATATTCCAATATCACCTCCTTTGCTTGCACTTGTTCTCTCAGATAGTGATACTTGATAGCAATATGCTTAGTCTTAGCATACATGACTGGATTCTTAGAAATGTTAATTGCACTAGTATTATCATAGTAGATAATTACTGGTTCAATAATCTTCATATTCATACCTTCCAGTAACTATTTGATCCATGAAATAGTGGAGAAATTTACAGCTGTAACAACATACTCTGCTTCTGCAGTAGACTAAGAGATGCATCCTTGCTTCTTGCTTATCGATGTGACAAGTCTGTCACCCATGAAGAATGCTCCTTTAGTTGTGCTCTTTCAGTCATCAATGTTTCCAACCCAATCAACATCTGTATAGACTTGTAGCTCAAATTTTCCTTCTCTTTTATACCATAAGCCATAGTTCTTAATGTTCTTTAGATATCTCAGAATTCTCTTGACAACAATCATATGTGATTCTTTGGGATTAGCAGAGAATCTTGCAACTATTCCCACTGCATGTGCTATATCTGGTCTGGTATGAACAACATACATTAGTTTCCCAATCATAGATCTATACAAGGTTTGATTTACCTCATTAGTTTTGTCTTCTTTTGTCAACTTGCATCCAGTAGCCATAGGTGTTCCAACTGGTTTGGAATCTTCCATCTTGAATATCTTCAGCACTTCCTTGATGTATTTGGACTGAGTGATATAAATTCCTGCATCTTGTTGAAGAATCTGTAGACCAAGAAAGAATTTGATCTCCCCAAACATAGACATTTAAAAT
Source organism: Thuja plicata (assembly GCA_018584345.1). Taxonomy (NCBI): domain Eukaryota; kingdom Viridiplantae; phylum Streptophyta; class Pinopsida; order Cupressales; family Cupressaceae; genus Thuja; species Thuja plicata. The sequence continues at coordinate 3,773,533 of MU227713.1, read as the reverse complement.
TCCTTTCTCATTTCATTAGCAAAGGATTTGCATAACAATTCATTTCCCCCAAAAATGATATCATCAACAAAAATTTCAGCAATCAGGATATTACCATCAATATCTTCTTTTAAGTACAACTTGCTATTTTCACTTGTTCTAACAAATTAAATATGCTAATGAGATAGGAGTGAATTCTTTCATACTAGGCTCTTGGTAATTGTTTCAATCCATACAAGGATTTATGTAGTCTACATACCATGTTTCTCTTGTCTGGATCAACAAACCCTTCTGGTTGTTCAATGCATACCTCTTCTTCTAGTATTCCATTTAGGAATGCAGATTTGACATCCATCTGGTATACCATGAATCCTTTGAATGCAACATAAGAAAGTAAGATTATAACTCCTTCTAGTCTAGCAACAGGTGCAAAGGTTTCACCATAATCAATACCTTCTTCTTGTGCATATCCCTTGCATTCTAACCTTGCTTTGTTTCTAGTGACTTCTCCATTCTCATTCATCTTGTTTCTAAATATCCATTTGGTATCGATGACATTCTTTTCATCTGGTCTCAGTATTAGTGTCCATGTACTATTCTTCTCAATCTGTTCTATTTCCTCATTCATAGCACTGACCCATTCCTCATTTTCAAGTGCAGTATTAACAGTTTAGGCTCAAAATCACAAAGTAAACATCTTGTGTTCAGTGACTTACTTCTTGTTCTTGTTCCAGCCTTCTTGTCTCCTATGATTTGATTCAGTGGATGCTTTCTTCTGACATACTTGGCAATTTTTGGTTCAGCTCCGTGTTCATCATTTTGATCAGCTTCTTGACCTTCATTCTAATCTCCATTGCTCGGAACATCATCATGAGGATTTTCTTTATTTTTGGTAATTGCATCCTGATGCTCAGGTACAATGTTCTGTTGCTTAGGAGTGATACACTATTGCTCGAGTAGTGTCAGGTTTTATATAAACAAACCTGTTGTATTCTTTGGCTCCTTTTTTCTCTTCTTATCATTCTTTTCTGCAAATTCATCTATTTTCACATTTGTACTTTCAATGATTTTGTTAGATGACTTGTTAAGACATTTATAAGCCTTGATTTTGGTTGAATACCCTAGGAAGATACCTTCATCACTTTTGCAGTCAAGTTTTTCATTTCTATCATCCTTCAAAATATTCTGAAGTAACTTGCATTGGGTGTGTAACCATACCAAAGCTCACAGGGTGTCTTCTTTGTGTCCTTCAATTGTAATTTATTTAGTGTGTATACAATAGTACTGACAACTTCCCTCCAGAAATTTTGAGTGATGCTTTTCTCAATCATCAATGTTCTTGCAAAGTCAACAATTGATCTATTTCTCCTCTCAACAATTCCATTTTGTTGTGGTGTTCTTGGTGCAGAAACCTGTCTTTTAATTCCATGCTCATTGCAATAGTTAGTGAATTCATCTGAAGTAAATTCCCCTCCTCAATCTAACATTAAGCATTTCAATTTCTTTTCACTTTGTTTTTCTACCATAGCCTTATACCATTTAAACATCTTGAATGCTTCTAATTTATCTTTTAAGAACATGACTGTCATCATTCTAGAATAATCATCAAAAAAGAGAATAAAATACCTATCTCCATAGTATCTCTTTGTCCTCATGGGTCCACATAGATTTGTATGGACTAAATCTAGAATTGCATTAGATGTATGGGTTTTAATCTTGAAACTAGACTTTGTCATCTTACCTTTTTGACAATTCTTGCACATGATATGCTCGGGCTTAGTCATTGTCAGTAAGCCTTTCACATTCCTTTTTTTGCTTATCTTTATCATATTATCAAAGTTCACATGACACAATCTTTTGTGCCACAACCATATGTCTTTGTTTCTATCCATCAAACAAGTGGTGTTAATGTCATCAAGATAGAAAAGGTTACCTTTTGTCGGCTCACCAGTTCTGATCAACCCTCCCGATTCATTGAAGATCTTTACCTTCTTATTTTCAAATGCTACTCTATGACCTAAATTGTTCAGCTGTGAGACACTTAATAAATTATAATTCAGTCCTTTTACCCAGTAATTATTTTCACATTTGATCAGGTTATTCAACATTATAGTTCATTTACCTTCAACTGGACAAGGTGTATCATTACCCATTCTTACTGAACCACCATTATAGTATTCAAAAGTCTCAAACTTTTTCTTATCACCGGTCATATGGTGAGTTCAACCACTATCTATGATCCATACATCATTCTTACTAACCTTAGATATGAGTGCAGTTTCATACCTTTCTCCTTCTTGGTCTGAGTCATCCTTCATGGCCACAAATACCATCTCAATGTCTTCTTCAGATTCGGTGTCAGTGTCATCAGCTCTGTTCTCAGCTAGGTAACAAGATTTCTTCCCTTTGTCCTTGTTGTCTCAGGTATCTCTCTTGTCAAATTTTTGGTTGCTTCGCTAATCTGTGTTACCACCTCTATCAAATTTATTCTCATATGATCTGTCATTACTTCTATCATCTTTTCTTCTATTTGGACATCTTGCAGCAAAGTGTCCAACCTCTTTACAATTGAAACATACAAGTGGTAATTTACCTTTGCCTCTCTGCAATCTTCTTTCCATTAGTGCTTCAATCTCATCAAGTCCTTGATCCTCATTATCACTTTCACTATTATTTCTAATAGCATGTCTATGACTTGAATTACTTATCTTTATAGAAGATTTGAATGAAGATTCTACAGATGGTAAGACACTATTATCAAAGTTATTCATCTCAAATGAAATCAGTCTTCCAATCAGATTATCTAGAGTAACGGTATTGTTTGCAACTGCTCTCATTTCTTGAATAGCAGAAACTCTAATAGCATATATAGGTAGTAAGGTTCTTAATATTTTACTTACCACTGTCTCCTCTTCAAGTACACCTCCAACTCCTAGGATAGCATTGACTACCTCTTTGATTCTACGTCTATACTGAGTGATAATTTCTCCTTCTTTCATCCTTAGGTCATCAACCCTCCCTCTTAGGCTTTCTGCCTTGGCTCTTAGTACATTAGCATCTCCTCCATGTACCAGCTTCAACTTGTCCCATATTTTCTTAGTAGAGGTGCAGGTTTTGACATCTTCAAACTCAGCATCAGAGAGTGATGATGCAAGTTCTATCATCATGCAATTATTCTCATGCTTTACTCTTAATTGCTCAAGAGTGTGAGGTCTTGTAGGCAACACATATTTATTATCTAAGTATTGAACAATATCATTTCCAATACCTGATAGGTGGATTCTTATTCTGCTTTTCCATGATGAAAAGTTGTCTTTATTCAACTTGGGCACATCTCATCTATTCATCTTGTGATCTTTTGCTTGAGCTGTTAAACTCATTTTCTAAGCACACAAGCTATGATACCAATTGTTAGTAATAACTGAGAGGGAGGGGGGGTGAATTAGTGGCCTAAAAAATATTCCAATAATCAACCCAAAAACTTAGTACCAAAATATTAAGCCTCTAGTTATCTTCAGTCCTATAAGATGAATGCCTCCAAATATGTTTATCAAATTACTACTGCTCCAAATGCTTTGTTAAACCTTCTTCTATATGTTTACAGAATAGCAGTCTATTAATTTACCGAAAGACAGTAAATTATCTAGAGTATACCAATCAATCCAGTTAAGCTATGCATAATGCAAAACACTAAAGTAATGACTCATAAACACATGGATTTTTAACATGGAAACCCTATTAGGGGAAAACTACTTGGGATCGGTAACCCAAATTTTTCACTCTTCTGAAGTGAGCTCGGTGAAGAACCAACCCTGTTAAAGGTCAAAAACACACTTTTAGGTGTGACCTTGCTAGAGGATTTAAAATTTTAGTTTGTCACTTGATATCGGCCATCTCTATGCTACCTTCCTTGATCAAACACTCACTTGGCCTGTCAATAGGTATCTGGCATCTAATGATATCTTCATGATCAAAATTTTTGATACTCCTATGGATGTATCTAAATATAGAAAGGATCTTTAAATCCCACTCAGTTAAGAGACTTTCTGTATCAATGGTTAAATTGAAACAATATGACTTGTTCACATATACAACTTATACTTGCAAATTTTTAGATCTATTGTAATCTAATAAAACTAATCTAATCAACATATGTCTTTTAATGCCTTTGCTCCACTGTTGTTCTTCTCATTGATGTTATGCTTTGTTGCTCGGTGTCCGTAGAACTGCTTAGCTCCTTCCTCAGCTTGATTAATTAGGACTATATGAATTTTGTCTTCATCAGTTTCTCTTTAGCATCCTCTTTTTCATTCACTCCCCTTAATTCTTAATGAATTAAGTTTGTCTCTTTATAGACATGATATCACCATTGTTAGGTTCTTAATTTTCTTGATCTTGGCGTGATCCACAATCTTAGCCAATTAGATTTAAAGCAAAACTCCTATTTTATTTCACAGATATCTTCTTGCTAACAGGACAAAATAACTTTAAAGCCTTTACTTATCTTTGGCTTATCTTATCGATGAAAATAATGATAACTACCAGTTAAGACTATATTTAGCTCTGCCAGCTAGATATTTTCTCATTTCTAAACTTCAGTTATTTTCGGTGTTCTAACTCTTTGATAGCTTCGGTCAACACTCCAGTTATCCTCAGGATTCTCTATCAGTTTACATTATGTTCCTGGCCATCGGTTATGCTTGTGATTCTACTCGTCGGTAATGCTCATCGGTGTTCTTTCTCAGGCATCACTGTGACTTGACTTTCAGTGATCTCTGTTCTTTGGGTTCTACTAACCGTCGGTGTTTGTAGTCACATTGTGAATTCTTGTCTTTTATGTATTACTGAAAGCATAATCTTTATCTCTCTGATTCTCTAAAGTCTTTGACACTTTGAATATAACTGATTAGATTATATCAAGTTTACATCAATGACGATACAATCCATTAACTGATTTAATGTCTTGCATTATCTTTCTACATTTTAGTGATCAACTTAACATCTTCAAACATTCAATGAGTTACATGTCATCAGTTTTTCCACTTTGTTTTTTTCTTCTCAGAAGAACGAAAATAAAGCCATAAGAAATGAGACTTGAATGCCCACTGGTAGTTTGTATCAAGGCCATGAACTGGAAATCCCCTAGCACAGGAAAAATGGGCAAAAATGGCGACACATAGAACTTGACCTTGAACTGTCAAAGTTTTGATTCAATCCGTGAGGGAGAAAAAGAAAATCTCATGGATTTGAAATCTATTTTTTATCTCTATAATATTTTTAGCATTTAATTTTTAATGGTCCCCTATATGTGCAGTTGCACACATAGGTTTAGTCCTTGTTTGGCTGCATACTACAAAAGTTTAGGCTACATCTCTGACACAAACTGGACAAGCATAGATAATATCTATGAGAGATGAACATAAAGGAGGAAGGGATTGAAGGAAAATGGTAGAGGGGGAGACCAAATGGCAGAGTTAACGTGTATGAATTAAAAAAAAAGGCCTCTATCAGACACAAGTGACAATACCGAGAAATAACATGTATGAGGAGGAGCTGAAATTGCAGCTAATGATGTGATCTAATTTAATGTTGATATCCATCCGCATGACCCTAAACCATTATATGAAAACCATAAACTTTGGTCTCTAAACCTTTTTTTAGCAGTGGTTTTGTGGCATGAGTCAAAGTCTGGTTGCAAGCAACCTCAGAAGAGAAGCCTATCGGATAAAAATATAAAATTTTTGTTGGAGTTTTATAAGCAGGAAAGCAATATTTTTAAAATGTAAAACTTTTGTTGTCGTCACCGTCTGTCTTCCTTCATTTAGTTACCGTTTGTCTTCCTCCGTTTCATTGTCATTTATCTTCCTTCATTTTGTTTGTTATCGTTTGTGTATGACATTATGGATGCCATATGTATGTATGCTAATTAATATCTTTACATGCACTTTTTGTCTGGAGATTAGCTACTGCCATTTTGATCTAGGGAATAGACAACTTTACTCGTTGCTAGGTGCATATAGTGTAGATTGAGAACTTAATGTATTTTGTCGTTTGATTTGAGATGATGAGTTAGAGGAAGTCCACATTCATATATTTTGTCCTTTGTATGACATGATGAGCTAGATTTACTAAGTAAACATTCAATTAATTGTTACTATTTGAATGGAAAATTGAAAAGATATTTTTTCCTTTCTACAACACGATGAGTTGGAGAGGTAGACATTCAATTAATTGTAATTTATTTTCCATTCATTAATCTAATTAGAGGTGTAGATTTTACAACGGATGCAACTAATCTCCCTACAAAATATACCATTGACCAATTTTAAAAAACCTAAGAGATGTTCACAAATTTTTTAGCATATGTTCTTCATGATCTACATATTTTGTGGTAAAAAACCACAAAAAATTTGCAAAACAAATCACTGTTTTCGCGAATTTGAAAAAAAAAGGTTCGAACTTTTTTTTTTTCTTAGTCTTTGGTGCATTTTGTTTGGAGCTTAGCCTGTGCCCTTTACAACTACACTAGCTAAGATCCATGTAATTCGTGTTACATACTAGTATGGTAAAAACCGTAAAAATAGTAAAAAATGCATGTTAGAGGCATCAATCGGATGAGGGATCCAACGACTGGCAGGGTTGGCAATGATTACATGGTACGACACTGGGAAAGTGGACACCAAAAGATCCAGATCATGAACCACATTGTAATACCAAGCACATTATAACTCCAACTGCACATCACTAACAGCTACGTGTGACTAGAAAACATGTCATGAAAAGTCGCATTGCCACACGTTAATTTGAAATATTCGTATCTGGGTTTTTTTTTTGGCTGGTTGGGTAATCAGTCTTCCATTTGGGGTTTTGTTGCATTTTTGGATAGGTGAGAGATTTGCAGATCTAGGAGCTGAATTACAACCAATTTAATCAAGTGGGTGTAGGTGATTTCCACAGCCGTTTGCAGAAGATCTGGGCATGCAACATTGTATGTGTGTTGAAATTATTATTGTGTTTTCTACCTTTCAACCGTCTAGGGTATGAATACTGGAGTTTATGTTTTTTTGTGAATAAACAGGGTTTTGGCTGCAAAATGAAAAATATTTGAGCATAGTTGTTCTATTTTTTTGTCCCTCGAATCATCCACGGTATGTATATTAACACTTATGTTTGGTATCGATATGTGAATTAGCAGGGTTTTGGCAGAAAAGTTTTTTGATATTTTCTCAGCCGATAGAAAAAGTTTTCCACTTTCAACATTACGTAGGTATGTTTAAAATGTTGATGTGTTTTCTATCATGGAATAATCAGGGTTTTGGCCACGCACTGGAATAAGTAGCTGACAGTCGAAACCCTTGAATTGGTTCAAAATAGTTAATCCAAATACCTAAGTCGCGACATCTGGATTATCATTTGCAAGACAATTTCTAGTTACTTAAAAAAAGTTGTGTTTTGTATAAAATAACGGTGGATGATATTTTCATGGCCGCGTCATGTAAATAACAGGGTTGTGCCCGATAGTCAAAATAGTACGCTATTGCACAAGAGAAGAGAGAAGAAAGTATTGAGTTGGTAATAAGAGGTTTGTAGCATTGACGGAAATCTTCCCAAATTCCATTTTTGGGGGACTAAGTTGGCTTGTAGATTAATTTGTTTATTTCAGTTTAAAATTTCATAAATTAGTTTGTAAACTATCATTGCTATCATATTTTTCTATCCTTCGGTGTACTGTAAACTGTCATATTTTTCTATCATATTTTGCTATCGTAAATTAGTTTGCAAACTGTCATTGCTATCGTATATTGTAACATCCTTCTGTGTACTCACATTTCTATCATATTGTAACATCCTTCTGTGTATTTTCATTGCTATCCAATTTCTATCGTATTAAAAATATTGTTTAATATTTAAAATATAATTGATTACTATATATATCTTGCAATTAATTGGACATGGGTCATTGTGAGCAATTGGATATAAAAATTCCATAGGACTCTATTGGGAAGCTTGTGTTCAATCCTTGGATGCATCCATAGGGGATCCAAACATGAGCTTGTTCCTGTTCTGAAACAGATTAGTACCAAGGTCTTAGATATGTGTAGCAGTCCTATGTTAATATCGAGTTAGCTCTTCCTTCAATCATTGGTGGAAATTCTTTGTAGATATAGAAATCCTATGTTAAAATTTGTGTTCGAATCTATAGCTCCCAGTTTAGAATGCATTGTTTTTCGTAATCTCCAATGGGTTGTTTTGAATTACTTTTGGAAGTATTTTGTAATAATTTCCTTTCTTGCTTATACTTTTTTTGTGCAGTTATTATTTATATCTTGGGAGTAAAAGTATGAAGTTGTGTCACACTTGAAGACCATTTTCGTAGTTTTGATCGAAAGAGTTTCGGCCAAAATATTTTTGGCTGTACATATGTGGCACAAACGTGGCGCCATGTGGCGTCGATGTGAAAAATGAGTTTTAGTCAAAACTGGTTCGGCCGGACCCATTTCAGTCAAAAATTCATGAGTAAATATAAGCTATGTTCCATCGATGAAGATTTTACATATATTTATATAGAGGGGTTCGGCTGGAACTGGTTCGGCTGAACCAGTTCCGGCCGAAACTGTCTATGTGGCAGGCAAATAGGCAAAAATTTTAAACTTATAGAACTTCTCACTTAGACAACTGATTTCTTCATAAAAAATCAACCATTTTTAAAATCTAAATATACCCTTTTGTAGAGCTCAGAGTCTAGATTATGGTCATATAATTTTTATTATGTTTTGATTACATATAATATATTATAATTTGAAAAAACTCCAAGTAGGTATTT
>MU227713.1:3719380-3733088 GCA_018584345.1 Thuja plicata | reverse complement strand
GGCTCCTGCACCATCATGCTCTCCCTTTCCATGTCCACTCTCAAAGAAACTCCAAAGATGTGGTATCTTTTGGTATCGATGATATCTACATAGTGCATAAAATGGCCTTGCTGATTTAAATTGTGCTTCACATCCATCTGACCAAACAAAATGCTTTTCAATTTTGATGCCTTTGTTTTCCAAATAGCCAAAAAATGTTTTAAAGCAATGCTCAACAAAATGTATGTCATGCTCTTTATCATCACTAATGTAAAAGTGATATTTTTTCTTTATGACCCGTGTTTGATATGTACTTTCAACACCATCCAAATCTAATTGTGCATGTCGATAAGAAACATGTACCATGATAGTGACTTGCTCTGTATAGTAGTATTCTGCTTCAAGTTATTTTTGAGAAACAAAAGAGTAATTTTCTGCAAAGTCAACAACCAATAAAATTGTTCCAACATGAAAAGTTTCTCTTAGTAGTTGGAACTAGTCTTCTTTCCATTTAGCAAAACAAACATGACGCATATATGGTTGTATTAATTTATGAAAATTCTCCATAAATATTACAACATGTATCTACTCCTCTACATATTCCAACCTTGTTGACTCTTTCCCAACTTTCATTTCAGACTTTATGTACTTGTAACTCTTACAATTTACCATCCTCATCATGTCAGTATCTTCAACTCTCAAAGGAAATTTACCCAAATCCCCACATGTTTGACAAGTTCCTCTTATGCAAGCTATTTCAGGTATTTCATGATCAATTGATTTTTTACATAAGATTGATGCTATGAATTGGCTTCGACGTTTCGGAAAAGAATTTTGATAGCCATCATTTTTTTCTATCATCTTTCTAAACCCTTGATATTAGAGATCAAATTCAACATGATAACAACAACAACAAGTTTCAAAAGATTTATTTATCTTTACAAAATACGACTTTAATCTTTCAAACATTGTTTGTCCAATCTTAATGTTAGGATTTGAATTACAAAATGAGAGATACAATTCATGTTGTGTGTTGTCCAACAAATGTTTTGTGTGCTACAAATACTCCTTAGGCCCAATCCTCTTCTTGATAATATCTCTTCTATTTGGTGAAGGACGAGTATCATCAGTCCAAAATGTCGTAACCAAGTTCCTAACTATTTTTTTAATCCCATCAAAGCGTAAAGCTCTACACATTAGTGCCCAATTACCTTCCAATGTAGTATCATCCAAATTGATTCTCCTTTTCAAATAATGTCCTAGTGTCATTTTCCATTTCTTTAGAGAACTTCTTACTCATCTTATCATTGCCTTCAAAAATGATATCATCAAAAAAAACTTCTATGATTAAGACTCCATCTTCATCAGATATTAAAAATAAATGACTATCTGCATTACCTTTTCTAAAACCAAGACGAAGTAGATAATTTTCTAGTCTTGCATACCATGCCCTCAGTGCTTGTTTTAGTTCATATAGTGCTTTCTTCAACTTAAAAATCATGTCCTCATCATCTATCAAAGGAAAACCATAAGGTTTCTCAATGTATACTTCTTCTTCCAGATCACCATTCAAGAATGCTGATTTTACATCCATCTGATATACTTTAAAGTCTTTATGTGCACCATAAGCAATAATTAATCTCACAACTTCCAACCTAGCAACAGGAGCAAATATTTATTCATAGTCTATGCCTTTTTATTGCGAGTAGCCCTTACACACCAATCTATCTTTTTTTCTTACCACTGTTCCTTCGTCATCCATCTTATTTCTCAAAAACCATTTAATTCCTATCACATTTTTGTTCTTAGGTCTTGGAACCAATTCCCAAGTATTGTTTTTCTTTATCTATTCAAGTTCTTCTTTCATAACTTTAGTCCAAGATTCATCTCTACATGCTTTATCAGTAGTTTTTGGTTCAACTTGAGAAATCAAACAAAGTTCATCTCTAACTCTAGATCTAGTTATCATACCTTTACTTTCATCACCAATAATTTGATATCCAGGATGGTTCTTCTTAACATAGCTTGGAGTCTTTGGAGTCTTTGTAACCTCAATTAATTCATCTTCAGTTTCATTTTCAATCATCAAAGGTTCTTCAGGTTCATTAGTGACCTCTTTCATCTTTGTAATCTGACCACAGTCATATATTCTTTCCTGAATCTAAATATTTTCATCTATCCTTACATTGGCACTTTCAATTAACTTCCTTAGTCTCAGATTGAAACATTTATATGCTTTATTCTTAGTAGAATAACCAAGAAAAATTCCTTCATCACTTCTAGCATCAATCTTCTCCATCTCATCATCTCTTTTGATATAAAATTTACTTCCAAATATTCTAAAATATTTTACAGTAGGTGTATGATCAAACCAAAATTCATAACCTTACTTGTACCTTCTCTGATCTGAATTATTTTTGAGGTGTACACAACAATGTCAATTGCTTCTCTCCATTGAACATGTGACACATTTCGTTCCAGCAACATAGTCCTTGCAACATATAATATAGTTCTATTTCTTCATTCTTCTATCCCATTCTATTGTGGAGCTCTAGGAGCTAATGTCTATATGTATATTCCATGTTCTTCATAGTAGGTATTAAATAAATCTAATGTAAACTCTCCACCTCTATCTAATCTCAAACATTTTATCTTCAAACCAGATTCATTCTCAACTTTTTCTTTAAATAACTTGAATTTGTCAAATGCTTCAGATTTCTCTCTCAAATATGTAACCCACATCATTCTAGAAAAGTCATCAACAAAAATTATAAAGTATGTTTCACCATAATATTATCTTGTTCTTGTAGGAACACACAAATCTGTATGCACCAAATCCAACTTCCCTTTTGCAGAATAAGATTTACTTCTAAAACTGCTTCTGGTCTACTTCCCCATAAAAAACTCTCTACACATAGTGTTAGATGGATTTATAATCTTAGGTAGATCTCTTATAGCATTAGTCATACTTTCCTTCACAATGTTATCAAAGTTAACATGACAAAATCTTCTGTGCCATAGCCAAGTGTCATCAACCTTTGCAATAAAACAAGAAGCTTCAAATGTATTCAATTCAAATACATTACCTCTAGATTTAGTACCAGATGCAATCAAATCTCCTGATTTACTTCTGATAGAGAATTTCCCATCAATAAATTTCAATTGATAATCTCTGTCAACTAACTACCCAACACTCAATAGATTATGGTTAAGTCCATCAACAAGTAATACATTGTCAGTATTAGTAATTCCATCCAGAGAAATAGATCCAACACCAATGATAAGTTTAGGAGTATTGTCACCAAATATAACAACACCACCATCATATATTTTCAAATTCACAATTTTTTTTTGTCTCCAGTCATATGATGTGAACAACCACTTTCTATAACCCATTCAAATTTATTTTCAACAAGCGATACTAAGGCTTTTTCCTCATGTATCTAGGTTCATCATGCTTTATAGCAATAAATCCAATTTCATCATAGTCACCATCATCATCAGAAACACCCTCTCATAATAACATTCCTTGTCTTTAGGATACTTCCATTTGTAAAACTTAGGTTTATGCTTAGGAACCCTTGGAGGATATCTAGATGCAAAATGACCAATCTTGTTACATGAAAAACATTTCAAAGGTAATTTGCCTTCAAATTTACCCTTACCTCTCTTTTCTCTTCTAGAAATCATTTCTATCACTTCATCTATATTTCTTTCTTCCTCTTATATTTGCTCCCATTCCTCAACATATTCTCCAAGCTCTTCTCTCAAGTCACTATCGCTGGTGCTCGCAATTCTAGATAAGGTCTTTTTGTTTCTATGCATGGTTGTCTTGAATGATGACTCAATTTTAGTTAAAGTATCTCCCAATCCTATGGCCTCAAAAGTAGTTAGCTTTCCAATCAACATCTCTCTAGTGAACTTCAGTGTCGAAGGTATAATATAATCTATAGCCTGTACTTTAGTTCTATATGTAGGTGTCAAAGATCTGAGAATCTTTGCAATCACTTCTTCCTCACTGTAAGTACCTCCAAAGTTTCTAATGCCAGTAACTACTTTAGTAATTATCTATCCATATGTCCTAATGTTCTCATCTTCTCTCATTTTCAGTGATTCTATCTTTGTCTTCCAGCTTTGTAGCTTTTCCTATTTTGTAAACTTATCTCCTTCATACAGTGCCTCCAATCTTGTCCAAATCTCATGTGCAAAGTCCAAGTATTTTACTTCTATGAATTCTCCTTCAGAAAATGTGCTAATCAATGATTCCCTTGTGACCATATGATATAAAAATAGCTTCTTTTCATCTTTATTAGCTTTCTCTAGTTCATCCTCAGTCTCTATCTTTTCATTCTTCTTTATGATCATCCAATAGTCAATTCCCGAATATAGAAAATGTGTTCTCATCTTTTTCTTCCAACTATCAAAGTTTTTAGGATCAAATTTTGGACTATCCTTCCTATAGTAAGTCATCTTCAGGATCACCTCAAGCTATTAAGCTTTCTCTCTAAGGACCAGTAGCTCTGATACCAATTGTTAGGAATAATAGTCCACAAGCACAACTGAGAAGGAGGGTGAATCAGTTGTGATATATAATATTAAACTTTAAACTTTATAAACCAAAACTGTAATGCAAATGATAACATAGTAAATGCCAGCATAATAACACAATACTTATTGTCAAGGAAACCCTGTTAAAGGTAAAACCCCAGTGGGAATTAGCACCCACAAATAATGTACTGAGAGTAGTATCCCTGTTAAAAGATTTAGCCCTGTTAGGAGCTTGTTACAACATTACAGTACACGGTCTCTGTTAGGAGACAGACCCTGTTAGGAGTCTGGAAAAGTAGTAGGCTCACTACCCAGGCACACTTCCCAAAGAAGGTTAAATCCACCCTCAAGGATTCATAATCCAAACAAGTGTATATAGGAAATATACAATCCAGTGAACTGTCTAATAGAAACTATCTCTGCTTGGTCAGTTCCAATGAAGTATCTTTATCACAAACTCTTCTCTACATCCAGCAGCAAAACAAGCCTCACAAATTTCACTTCTCTTTCTTTTTAATCTCTACCACATATTTCCAAAAGAAAAGATCACCCATATATACCCTATTACAATAATTCATTAGCTCAGCCAATTAAGCTTTCCTAATGCACGAATAATTAATTAGGTCAGCCACTTAGGCTTTCCCAATATACAAATAATTGTTTAACCCCTTGCTAAGATACACATAGTACCTATAACAAGTAAACATAAAATACAATCCATCAATTATGATCCAAGATACACAATCTTCTCTCACAAATCATAATACACGCTAAATGTCTAAAGTCGGCCACCAAAATAGGTCTTCTTCAAAATACACGCCAAAACTGACGTCACTAGTGCATTCACCATAATCGATTAGTAACAAACATTCTTCAATGTGTCCTCATTCATCTAGTAAGCTTGCATCACTTGAAATATCTTTGACTGTAAGATATACATGAAATACAAAGACCTACTCTGTCAGGCGCGCATTACTGTCACAGTCCAGAAACCAGTCTTCACCAAATCATATGTAACAACCTCAATATGCAACATAAAGCCAAATGAACTTAGGAATAAGGTCAACACACATCCTTCTTCATATAACCAACTTCGATCATTCTAAAACATCCGTACAGTGTTCATACACTTCTGTTAGTCAAGTAACCAGTATGTAATCTTCACAGAAACATATGTTGACATTAGTGACAAAACATGAATATCAACAGAATGAATAGTATCAAAATATGATATCATCCAACAATTACCCCTCCAGTAGTCCCTTACCTTGGATCCAAAAGATAATTTATATTTATTCATTAAATCCATCAAGCCTGGAATCATACAGAAGCTCTTATAAAAAAGCCACAATACTTCCAAAATCTAATTTCCTTCCATCCCGAAGCTTCCATTTACCCCCTTTAGCAGTCACCTTCTTATTTTTCATGATAATTTTCTAGATATCAGATCCTCCAATGTTATCATCCTCCTAAATGAATTGGTCAAGAGGCAACTCAGCAGTATATTTATTTTTCTATATCTTATTCCACTCTTCCCCTCCATACATTCTCCATAACTATTTACAAGAAAAGCCAAGTTCATTTGTTTAATAAATCTAATACCTAATTCCCCAGACTTCTTTGGTTTAAAGACCTTATCCCAATGTTAGCATACAGATTTGTCTTTCTATAAATTATCAATTACTTGCTCTAAGCCCCCCAAAAAAAACAATCTCAAACTAACAATTGAATTATAATATTTAGATTTATAATTCTTTGAATTAAGGTACAACTCCCTATTTGATCTTCAATGAATTCTGACAATCACACATTGCTTTCAAAAACACACACTTTTAACCAGAAAGTGAATAAGGATTTTGTAGCATTTCATACATCAACATGTCATGAAAATTGAATAAAAGACAGATATTGCAACACTAAATGAAGCTCATAGACTTTAATTTTGGAGCTTACTTACTGAAAATAAAACTATACTAAAGCAAACTACAGAAAAATCCACTTGAAAATAGATTCCTGATATTCAAGAAATATCCCAATAGAGATCAATATGCTAATATAAACCAATGGGTTCACATAGCATAAATTTTTTCTCCATTCATATCAAAAATATATCTCCAATTTTCTTTTCTGATTAACAAACTAATTGTAAAATGCTAAAAACTATCAAGTCTTGCCCTAACTTAACCAAAATTCCCATAATCCAAATACATATTATCCCAGATATAAATAGCCATCAGTCTTAGGAAATAGGAACTGACATCTCGAGATACACTCTACGAGAACCAGTATATAACTATTTTTACAAAACTGCCCAAATTCAAAGAAAACATAAACTATGAAAAACTACCACTAGTCCATGATCTGCGAAGCATGATCATGAAGTGGTGGATATGCTGGATCCCTTTGATTGGTCCTATAAGGTGTCAACAATGTGGGAGCTCCTCCATTCCTTATGTGCCTCCGCAACGCTGATGATTGTGGACTGATGTGGCAAGGTAATGTGAACTACCCTTTGCCTCAGAAACTTTTTATCTCTGCAGACCTGGGAAATTTTTTGTGTGTACACCTCGAGGTGGTTGGTACATACTACAAACATAGCTTCCATTATGGATTGGGCTATGAAGTCATCTGGGGTGATGTCTTTAGCATCTCTAATGGCGGTAACCTCATGTTCAAAATCTAGTAACAATTCCTCTACTCCTTTGATACCCCGAGTATCTTATTTTATAAGCAAGATGTTCAAACATTTGAGATCTTTCTGTTGGAATTATATTGAGATGATGTAATGAGAGGGGAGGGGTGAATAAGTACCTCTAAAACTTTTCTTTGGTTAGCCCACTAACCCTTGATCATCAGTTTGTAAATTATCTTATCTAACTGTTCATCTTTCTTTATGTATATGCAATCATATCATAGATTCTTTCAGTATGTAATCATAACAAAAACATTCATGGAAATAGATAACACATGACACAAGATATGATATTGCAGAAAACTCCTGTTAGGAAGTAAAAACTATGGTGGGGATTGTTACCCACAAAACTTCACTATCTACAGATAAGAAGGGGCCGATTAAGGCTTACAATTGGTCACTTCTGATGACCTACCCTGTTAGGAGTATTATAGTGGAGACCTGTTAAGATCTACTTCGTTTGAATCTTTAGCGACACTGTTAAGTGTGCACTCTGTTAAGAGATTTGGAAAGAATGGTTAAGTCCACCTTCTACAAAAGTATTTTAGATGTGATGCACTTGTTAGAATGCAACTACATAAGTCTTTGATCTGATGATATATGCAATCTTTAATTGCTGATAACAGAACCTATAAAGCTTCATACATATTAATAATCATCCTTCCATGATTGAATAATACCTTTATCTGCTCGTCGGTAGCCTCTGTGTGTTCTTGATAACTGATGTATTCTATTTCTGACCTTTGCATGAATTCTGCCTTTTTCTCCTCAGATGCTCTTCATGGCTATCAATAATAAAGAATTCATGTACTCACAATTGAGTTTGAACATCTATTTATACTAAATTATGCTTAATTCTTGATTCATGCATCGCAAGTTAACTCTAGATCTAAGGTTTACAACTTGACCTTGATCTTTAGTTAGATATATTTTAGATCCGTTAGGATGCATTAAAACATTTACATAAAGCTTTCTTGACCCTCAAGTTATGATTTAAAACAAATAAAAACTCTATAAATAGAATTACATTGCTTTATCCATCATGTAAAAATTAGGTCCACAATTTGCGGGTTCTCTAACTGATTGTCAGTTCTGACGGTCAGTTTTCTTGGTCATCGGTGTTCCTTTCTTGAACTTGTCATCGGGTATGCCTTTTCTGTTCCTGTGGGGTTAGTTCTGAAAACTATGTCGTCGGTGATGCTTGTGGTCACCGATGATGCTTGTCGATTCTGTACTTAGCATTTTTCATGACCTATGTGTTCTGTCGGGTATGCTTGTTGTTCGCCGGTAATGCTTGTGATCTACCAGTGATGCTTGTAGTCTGGCAGTAATGCTTTAGTCTACTGGTGATCTCTTTCAATGTTTTTCACTAAGTGTACTAATGGAAAAATAATGTCATCAATATCCCCCTTTGACATTAGTATCAAAAACATGATATGTGCAACATACTGAGTGTATTAGTATGTACACCTGTGTATACTTCTTCCTTAGTCATTTGAATGACTCCCCATATATATATGCTGGTAAGTGTAAGTATATATACATATCCTTATGTATTTTTATTTTCCTCCTTTTTCATTTTGATATATATATTGTACATAACTATATACATGTCCTTTCCTCCTTTTTTGATTCTAAAGGCAAAGGTACTTACAACTTTTCAAAAAGGTGGGAATGTGAGGACTTGATCTCCTCCATCAGCTTTTCCCATTTTTCCTTCATTATTTCTAGAGCCATGTGCTCTAGTGAAATCTGTACATGTATGTCATAGATGTTGTCTACTACAAACATCTCAGGGGTTGCTATCAGATTTCTAGCATCAGAAATATGTTGCTGCAGAATAGTAAGATTTGGTAGAATATGTGCCTGAAGTTCAGTGATCTCACCTCTGAATTGTGTTTCAGCATCCCATATTTCTTGCCTTAGCCTATTCACCTCTATGATTGTGTCATGATGTGACTTTATGTTGTCGGCATGAGAGGTTAGGCTTTGTGCACTTTTTGTGACATTTGAATCTATTTCTACTAGTTTGTCACTATTTTCTTTTCCAAATTTCTCTAGTGTGCACATCTTTTGAACTAAGATGATTGCTTCAACAATCATTGGATCTAATTCATCACTGATTTTTGAGAGCTTTACCTTGTTCAATGCCACTTCTTGGCTGATTTTATCAATTAACTTGTATTGATATTTCTTTTCTACTTGCTCTTCCATTGCTTTTTCTTCCTTTATACCTTGCTCTGTTATGGCGTTGGTAAGAACAACAATTTGTTCCTTTACTGAAGCATTTTCTTCAAGTTTTACTTTAGGAACGAGTTTTTGGAGTATCTCTTTAGCTTTGTCAAGCACCATGTTTTCCCTATGTTCTTGTATCATCTTATTTTGTATGGCTTTTCTCTGACATAGCACTCCAAACTCTTGAAGTTTGTCACTGTCCAAAGTGGCAATGTCCCAGTTTGGAACTTCAATGACTTCATCAAGTGTCACAGCCAATTCTTTACTATTTTCTTCTTGTTCTTCTTTGGCTGGGTGGCAGATTGATGTATGACCATTTGTAAGACTTGAGATTGGGTAGACTTTGTGGGTGAGTGTTGAGAGGATGAGGCATCCTTTTGTATCTTTTCAGTGTTCACCGGCCGGTTTGGTGAATACGTCTCCTCATGTACCTTGGGTGTATCAACAGATGAATCTTCTTTTAATTTTATACCTTCATTCTTCTTGACACCTTCACTCTTATCTTGCTCTTCACCCTTTCTCAATGTATCATCAGTGGTGTTATCTACCTCTTTGCTATGTTCTTTTGATACAACTTTCTGCTCATCGGTTGCATCCTTCATTTCAGTATCTGTATCCTTGGGAGTATTGTATGCACCTTTGCTATCATCGGTACCCATATCCTTTGGTATATAATCATCTTTCTTAGATGATTTATCCTGACTTGAATGTATATCAATAGCATCTATTAATATATTCATATTTGTCAGTGTATTGACTGTTGCAGTGTCAATAGCTATGTCCTGTCCATCGGTATTACCCTTGGTAGCAGTGATGTCTTCATGTTTTTGAATCTCTGCTGCAGGGTCTTTTCCTGTAATGGTATCGACAATGTTTTCTAACCATGAATCATCATTCATATCAACATCTAAGTTACCTTTTATTGTCAGTTCTTCTTTGGTAACTTCTGCATCCTCCAAGTTTATGTGGATAGGGCTTTCTAGTACTTGATCATTTTTACCATCTTTTGACCAGTCCTCATCTATAACATCAGTCTATTTTTGGCCTGTGATCTGTACCTCTTCACTATCTAACTCAACCATTGAGTTACCTATTTTGTTGATAGGTTCCTTTTCAGGACTGCTCTCTTCATCAAGATTTAGTATCTCACTCCATATTTTGTGAGTGTCTTCTTCTAGCTCTATAAGTTGTTCTCTTAGAAATTTATAATCTCTCAACTTGGGTGAGAATCTTTTTGCATATTTATCCATGAGTTCATTGATTTATTCTTTTGTTGATTCGGGAGGTAAAAGAGAGACCAATACTCTTTCTCTTACCCTCTTCTCCTCATGGAGTGCAAAAGTAAATCTAGAAGATATTTTATCCAAAAGTTTTTGTGGCACATCACGTGTTGTAAATTGCAATGGGACATAATAATGTTTGCACATCTTAGAAATTAGTGCATCTTCTATCTTATTATGTTCTTCAGTGTCCCATCTTAACCATTTTCTTATCTTGGGATGACCAATAGATGCAGCTTCAGAAATATACTTACATATGTCATTAATATCCTCTATGGGTGATGAAATATTTTCTATTTCCTTTGCTTGCTTGACAATGTCAGGTTCATCCATAGCTGAATCTTTTAATTACTCATCATTCTAAACATATTTCCTCCTCTTGGCAGGTGCCCTAGCTGGTTGTTTTTCCTTTTGAGGTGCAGGCTTTCTCTTGTACACCTTTCCTTTTACCATGGGAGAAGGAATAGTATGGTGTGCTGTTTGGCTCCTTGTTCTAGACTTTTTAGGTGGAGGAGGAGGTGGTGAATTAGACTTCTCTTCCTCTGATTCATTTTTCTCTGCTATATCACCAATGGGAATTTGGTCCTCAGTGTCTTCCTTCTTACTTTGTTGTTCCTCCTTACCTTCTTCATCTTCTTCTCCATCAGAAGATATTTTCAAGTTCTTTTTCAGATTCTTTACCATTCTTTTTGACTACTTTACAACCTTCTTGACAACAAGATTTGATTTGATCTTTAGCTTGGCTTCCTCATAGGTACCAAATCTCAGTTGTTTGTTGTCAATGGGTTCATTTAACAATGCCTGAATGCATTCAATTGCTAATCCTATTTTGATTTCATAATCTAGCTTTGTAAGCCATGATTTCCTTGGAACTATAGCTTGTATGTAGGTGAAGTCTGTATCCACCATAAAACATATCTCTGCTCGGTGTTCCTATATCAGACTCTCATGAATTCTAGTTCTTTCTTGTAGCATTTCCTTAATGGTTTTGAAGTATTCATGCATTACATTGTCAAATTTTGTACCAAGTGATTCTATAAATTCACTTATCTATATGGTAATCGGTCTACTTGTGTCCCATGCAACTTTTCCTATGGAAGGAAAGTATTCTTCAAAGTAAAAGAAAATACACATTCTGAGGGAACCAAACTTACATTTTTTTTTCCTTGAAGACCTTATTGTGCACATGCTCTCCTCAAATTGATGTAATAGGATCTCTGCCAGATCCATCTTCTTCCCCTGTTTGATGATCTTATATGCTATGCTCATGGAAGTGCTAGATATGTTTTTCATTATACTTGCTTGGAAGATTTTGTATCCAATGACACATACTCCAAAATTTCACTCTGCATCGGTAATGGTGTTTACTTTTAGTGCCCTTTTGTCTGATTTTGCACTAGTTAGTCTTTAAACTTCTACCAGAGATGGATGTTTGTGAGCCTGTGGTTTGTCGGTAGTTGGATAACCAGTCATGATGTGTATAACATCCTTTGTTATAGCCTTTGGTTTGTTTAGCCATAGAGTGTTATCGTGAACTCTACTAAGAATGATTTTGATTCATTCTGTTTTGAAAACCTTGGGAAAATGCAGTGCATTTGTTAATCCCTTTACTTCCAAGTGTTTATGCTCTTCTTTGATCTTTCTAGCATCATCACATAGTGCCCTATAGGCATTATCAAGGTTTAGATCTCCTATCTCTGAGATCTTGCAGTGAATGTAGGACCTTACATCCTCTACTAACAAAACCCTAGGTGGGATTCAGGAGAATGCTCCAGAATCGTCAGGTTGGTAAGCTATTTTAGGGTGTAGCTTATACTTAGGTTCAGCACACACTCCTCTATTGACAAGCTTGAAGGGTTTCTTCTTGTCATCCTTGATTTTCAAAATAGTGCTATCAGTGAGTGTATTAACTTACTGATTATTTGTGATTGCCTGTGAATCTGAATGCTTCTTGTTTGACTTCTGCTGGGTCACTTTCCAATCTGCTCTCAAATCGCTCTGCTCTGCTCAAAAATCGTGAGTGCAAAAATGAGCTTACCCATTGGGCTTTTATACCTTTTTGTGCCCTAAGTTGTCATTAATGTTTACCAACTCATTGGTTTATGAAGACTGCTTTTGATGGAAAAGACATTCATAATATCTTTGGTGTGTGTGTAAAGTGTCAGGGTAGCTAATAGTTTTGGAGACTTTACCGATGATTGTCGATGAGGTTGCGAAGATAACTTTTGTGTTTTAGTATTCACTAATATCTATCGATTTACACTTAGCTTGTGTAATAACCGATACATTCTGATAAGTCTTGATAACTTATCTGCGTGTTTTCACCAATGCATATTGTGCCCAATAACTGATGGTTGCTTTTCCATAGATTAACAAGTAACAATATATTGCATCTTTATTCATGCCTATATTACAATATGAACTATGTATAATGGAACTGATGCATAGAAAAACTTGATATAATGCAGTTCCATACTTACTTGTGTAATCTAGTTAGATGTAGTGATGTCACCAGATCTAGTGGATGGGGTGTCATCATTTGTATTGCTTGTTCCAACACCTTTAGTGTTTGTGGCTTTTACCCACATCTTGTTTCTCATTCTTTTGATGTCATCAATGGTATTTCCATTGGGATGTGTATTTGTGTCTGTCAGTCAGTCTTTGCAGTCTTTTATCACATGTCCAACCTTATGACAGTGTAAACATGCCATACCTGGATTGGTCCAACCTCTTGACCTCCTAGTCCATTTTCTCATACAGTTGGCAGCAATATGACCATACCTTCCACATGTTGTGCAATTTACCCATATGTTATAGTCCCAAACATATGAGTTACCTTCTCTTGTCGGTTTGTAGCTTTTATCAGTTTCCTTTGGAGTCCATGCCTTGTTGTTCTTTTTCTAGCATTCCTTATGTGTATGCCCATTCATCTTGCATGTAGGACAGTACTTGTCCATATAGGTTTTTCTCTTTG
>MU227713.1:3704550-3718858 GCA_018584345.1 Thuja plicata | reverse complement strand
CTTGCATCATTCATGACATCAATCATTTTTACCATTTGAGTCTCTTGACCAATTTGCAGCATCTTGATTTGATCTGTCAGATGTAGATTGATCTCTTGCATACTTGTAATTTTTTCAACTGATGCATCTGAAGCTTTGCTCAATGATGATTCTGTTGTTTCAAAGTAATCTATTATCTCCAATTATTTGTAGTCTTTCTCATTCAGCCTGGTTGCCATAATCTTTCTTTCATCAAGAATTTTTCTCAACTTTATCTTCACCTCCTAATACTACTCATAGTTTATTTGCATTTGTAACTGCTCATTCTCAATAGTCATATCTAGTCTAAACTTGTCCATTGCTCCGATCTTTTCTCTCAAGTCTTTAAGATTTTTTAGAGAGAGACTTAGCTCTGATACCAATTGTTGGAATTATATTGAGATGATGTACTAAGAGGGGATGGGTGAATCAGTACCTCTAAAACTTTTCTTTGGCTAGCCCATTAACCCTTGATCATCAGTTTGTAAATTATCTTATGTAACTATTCATCTTTATTTATGTATATGCAATCATATCATAGATTTTTTCAGTATGTAATCATAACAAAAACATTCATAAAAATAGATAACACATGACACAAGATATGATATCACAGAAAACTCCTATTAGGAAGTAAAAACTACGGTGGGGATTGTTACCCAAAAAAATTCACTATCTGCAGATAAGAAGGGGTCGGTTAAGGCTTACAATTGGTCACTTTTGATGACCTACCCTATTAGGAGTATTACAGTGGAGACCTATCAAGATCTACTTCATTTGAAGCTTTAGCAACACTGTTAAGTGTGCACTCTGTTAAGAGATTTGGAAAGAATAGTTAAGTCCACCTTCTACAAAAGGATTTTAGATGTGATACAATTGTTATAATGCAACTACATAAGTCTTTGATCTAATGATATATGCAATCTTCAATTGCTGAAAATAGATCCTATAAAGCTTCATACATATTAGTAATCATCCTTCCATGATTGAATAATACCTTTATCTCCTCGTCGGTAGCCTTTGTGTGTTCTTGATAACTGACGTATTTTGTTTCTGACATTTGCATGAATTCTGCCTTCTGCTCCTTAGATTCTCTTCGTGGCTATCAATAATAAAGAATTCATGTACTCACAATTGATTTTGAACATCTATTTATACTAAATTAGGCTCAATTCTTGATTCATGCATCGTAAGTTAACTCTAGATCTAAGGTTTACAACTTGACCTTGATCTTTAGTTAGATATGTTTTAGATCCGTTAGGATGCATTAAAATATTTACATAAAGCTTGCTTGACCCTCAAGTTATGAATTAAAAAAAATAAAAACTCTATAAATAGAATTACATTTCTTTATCCGTCATGTAAAAATTAGATCCACAATTTTGGGTTCTCTAACTGACTGTCGGTTCTGACTGTCGGTTTTCTTGGTCGTTGGTGTTCCTTTCTTGAAATTGTGGTCAAGTATGCCTTTTTTATTCCTGTCGGGTTAGTTCTGAAAACTGTGTCACCGGTGATGCTTGTGGTCATCGGCAATGCTTGTTGATTCTGTACTTAGCATTTTTCATGACCTATGTGTTCTGTCGGGTATGCTTGATGTTCGCTGGTAATGCTTGTGATCTGTCAGTGATGCTTGTAGTCTGGCGGTAATGCTTTAGTCTATCGGTGATCTCTGTCAATGTTTTTCACTAAGTGTACTAATGGAAAAATAATTTCATCACTTTCTGCATGATATCCATAAACCCCTTTGATTCACTCAAAAGGTAAGTAGTCCTATCATGACCTAATTTAATAATGAAGTTCCTCCACTCAATGCTCTTGGAGTCATACAGAATGTCTTTGTCCAATCTTGGAACAGGCTTCGAAGTCAGGAATTTACTCCATATTTCTCTATCTCATAGAGCTAATTCATCACCTTTAGCCATTTTTTCTTCTCTTTTTCCCACTCTGTCAATTCTACTAGAATCTCAGCAACAATTGAACCGAAAAATTCATGATTTTTAACCAACTATTTAATATATTTGCTTCCCTTCTATACCATCGCTTGGATCCATTTAGTATAAGCATCCGCAATCAGTTTGTTTTTCTGGATTTGGTCCAGGGTCTTCCTAACATCTGGTGAACAAGGATCAAATGGCTCTGAGGCTACAGTCAAAGGGAGAGGTTTAGGGTCCTGAACTTCTTGAATAAATTCAGCCATCCTTTTGATTGTTGCTTTCAACTCATTCTTATCCCTTTTATCTTTAAAAGTCTTATGTAAGATGTTATTTGTAGACTTTTCCAGGTGTTTAGCATCAACAACTCTCATCACATATCCAAGGTCTATCTTCTCAATGGTGAAGTAATCTGCAGTAGCTTCAGAGAGTTCTTTATCATTCTTGGGAACTGCATGTTCAACATACTAGTGCCCTATTTTGTCATCAATGTCCACCCTGGACTCTATCCTAATCCTTTTTGGTTTCTCTGAGGAACCCAAACATTTTCTCACCATATCTTCAATTGGCAATGTTATTGGCAGGACATTTCTCTTTCTGCTGATGAATGTTTCTAACCATTTCAAGGTGGGAATTGGTGACTGCTGAGAGTTTTCCATTGCCTGAGTTCGACTGGTGGTCATGTAAATTGTAGAATCTTTAAATCCCTTCTGATTATCTTTTTTGGAAACAACTTCTTCTAACATGGGGCATTGTGTGTTCTCATCCATCATCAAGGCATCCATCTCCTCAAGATTGATCACTTCCTTTTCTTCAACTAGTTTGATTTCTTCTTTGAGAGCCCTACTTCTGGAAGTCCTTGTGGATGGAACTGGACAAGGAGACCTCTGCTTCTTAACTTTAGATTCAACAACTTTTTTATTTTTAGGTTTAGATGGACCTACAAGAGAAACATTTTCATTAGACCTTGGGCTAGCTTTTTCAACATGAGCATTGAGAACTGATCCTCTAGTATTGTGCCTTTTGTGAGGAGGTGGATTTTTACTGGCAATCCATCTTTTGGTTCTTTTTATAACACTGAGAGTCTTGATGTGGATACTCTCTCTTTCCTCTATGTTCTAGTCAATTTTAGGGAGTGGCAACCCCTAAACCTTCTCTTCATATTGTTCATCAATTATCTCTTCATCTTCCCCCTCTTCTATTCTGATGGACTCAATGCCAGTTTGCAACTCAACTATTTGATTAAGTGTAAATCGACACCAATAAAATTCTTCTAACTTCGAAATCATCTGCCAAATTTTCCCACAAATCCTCCATCTGAGGGTCATGGCAGAATTCAGAAGGCAAACAAAATGTTGAGCAACATACGCCCTGATGTCAAAATCTCTCCTAGCTTGAAATGTTTTTACTTTTAGTTTGTTCAATTCCTGCTCCAAATTAAGAGCATCAGAGGAGTTCTTACAGGTATAAAAACCAAGTTCTATAGGAAAACTAGATTTATCTCTTCCCTTCCTTTCTTTGAGGTCTTTGTGTACATGGGCTAACTGGCGACCAACCTCAATTATAACATGCAAATCTAGAGCGTATCTAGGAAATTTGAATGGTTCTCCTTCAAATCCGCCAACTCTTATGTAATTAAACCTTCTAAATTGTATGAAAAAACTCCCAAAAACATTAACAAATTTCTTAGCCTCCTCCGACATTCTTTGTTCAATGTTCCCTTGCAGTTCAAAAATCAACCTTCCCTGAAAAACACAATTTACTTTCATAAAACTATCAACAAGGAATTCCTTCTATAGATGGGGATAATAATCATACACCTTCATATTGGGAACATGAAATTCATGATATAAACCATCCCACTTTCTAGTACAAGCTAACACATATAACATATAAGAAGACATATAAAAACCACTGACATTTTCTAAATAATTTGCCACCTGATGATGAATTTCATCAGTAATGCATTCTGCCCGATCAATGAAATTTTCCCCTCCCAAAGTTATCTAGATAAAGAAATACTTCCAATTATGCCAGTAATAAGCGTGATTATTACATTTGATCATGTTTAACAAAATCACTAACTCTGCAACCTCAGGCTTGAAATATTATATTGTAAGAGGTTTGAGAAGCCTTGACCCTCCCCTTTTTGCTTCCAATAACCATTTTTTGGCAATTTCATTTCTATAAACTTGTTTCTTTGTTGAGAAAATAGATTGGGAGGAATCAATGGTCCATCCTTCATAATGGTCCTTTTCTGGAATGCCCATTGCTGTAAGGATGACATCTCTATTTATAAAAGTCAGGGGGCTTCTATCAATCTTCTTAATACATCTCTCCTCCCTATTATACCTTTTAACACACTCCATCACTAACTCCAGAAAAGGGGCCGCTAGGGGAAATGTTGCTGCATCAGCTAGACCACTTAACACCACCTTGTCTATTATAGAACTAGAAATAGGGTTCTTGATTTTACTACAAATTTCCTCTAAGGCACCCATTTTTATCATCGTATCATCACACTCAGGTAGTGAACTAACCAAAGTAGAGGTCCATCCAAAATTTGGGAGTGGGGACTTCATATTTCTTAAGGAAAATATTTATAAAAGACCGAGATTGCAGAAGGAAAATAGAGCCTTTCAATATCAAACTTTTTCAAATGGCTTCAATTTCGAACAGGGACTCTGGAAGAGAAAAAAACTAACCTAAAGATTTCACACACTCTAAGTCTCTTAGGATGAGAGTATACCTTCTGCTGCTCTGCCAATTCGACTTCACCTGAAAAACTAATAGCACAAACTCTCATTTTATAACTGATTTTCTCACAAAATGCATAATATTTGAATTTAATGACAATGCGGGCTCTTAATTAAATGCAACAAGAGTTTTTGCCTGATGTGATCATTAATTATTGCACCTCTTAAATGATTGAAATGACATATAAGTGTCACATCTAATGATGATTATATCTGTGACATGCACATGTATAATTATCACCTGCCAACAATCATTTCGGTCATGTCACTGCTATCTTTTCACCTATTCAACACGCAAGCTTCGGTTGAACCGTGAACCTTGATATAGCGTAGTTCAAAAATTAAGTTCAATGGGTAACAAGGCATTACTTCCTTCCGGTGTGTTCATAAAAGACCATGTGAGTGGAAAAAACTTAAGCTCAACTACACTTTATGCAAGATGAAGACCACAATTGAACCTTGAACTAGACAAGTTCAAGATTCAAATTTCAACGGGAGATTGGACTATGAAAACCACGCCGCTCATTTTCACATAAAAGAAAAGAAAGGAGAAACACACCATAAGGTGACTTTGAAATTTGAACCTTGAACTAAGTAAGTTCAAGATTCAAGTTCAACTGGCAAGGAGAAAATGCAAACTAGACTGAAAGATATGATGACATTTTTACTTTTAAGATGGAAAACTCCTGATTTTAGGAAATGATAAAACGTAGGGTATGAGTCAAAAATTAGGGGTAACAATGGCTCCAACTGAGGACAAGGACTCTTGAGGATGCAAGATGAACTTAGTAACTTTGGTTTTGCAGACCAGGGAGTCAACCAAAAAAGGACTCCAAAAAAAAAATGAGACAGAACAAAAAGCGAAAAAGAAAAGAAAGAAACACACAACAAGGAAAGAAAGTCAAAAAGATGGAAAATATACAATGAGGCAAGAAAAATATAATTATGTTTGGTACAGCTTCAGATCTTGACCATTAAAGGTCAATGGTAGAATAGTGCCATCTTGACACTCAAGAGAAAATGAGTTACTTCCCATGGACTTGCTAATAATAAAGGGCCCCTTCCATAATGATTCAAATTTTCTATGAGCACCTCTAAGTTCTCTCCTTTTATCCCAGAGAAAAACCTGATCTCCTTCCATGAGATTTCTTGGCCTGGCCCTCCTGTCAAAAATTTTCTTCACTCTAGCCTTATGTAATGCTATACGGTCCACCATCTCTTCTCTTTCCTCCTGGATCTTTTTGAGATACATAATTCCCTTTTCTAAACCATCCTGGAAGATTTTTCCTTCAATTAGTTTTTGTAATTTTGCTGCTGCCAGTTCTAAAGGTAGAGACAATTGAGCTTCAACATCATACACCAACTCAAATGGAGTCATTTTGATCACCCTTTTAGGAGAGGTACTATCTACCCAGAGAGCCTCATACAATCTCTTATGCCAGTCCCTAGCATTATCATTCATCAATTTCTTCATAATTTATATCAGGCTCTTGTTGCTTGATTCTTGTGGACCGTTCCCTTGTGGGTAATAATCATACACATGTGAAAGATGGATACCATTATCATAGAAAAAAAACTTTATTTCTGAAGAATACAAATTGGTAGCGTTGTCTGTGACTAATTTTTGAGGGATGCCAAACCTGACCAAGATATAATTTTTGAGGAAATTACATACTACCTCTGATGTCATCTTCCTGATAAGAACCATTTCAACCCATTTAGTAAAATAATCCATAGTAGTCAGGATATGTGTGTGTCTAGAAATGGAAGGAGGGTTGATTGGACCAATAAAATCCAATCCCCACTGCTTCAAGGGCTCTTCGATTAATGCCAGTCTCAATGGAAGGGAAACCAATTGTGGTTTCCCACTGAATAACTTGCAGTTTTCATAGCTAGCCACCCATTTGCATGCGTCTGCAAACATCCCCAACCAATAATAGAAACTTCTTAGAATTTTGAAAGCAGTTATAGTTGATGAGAGGTGACCACCACAGGCTTCATTATGAAACTTCGTAAGCAACTTCTCCTATTGTTCCTTGTCAACACACCTTAAGAAATATCCATCAATTCCTTTCTTATATATGATATCATCTACAATAACATACTTTGTAGCCTTGAGTCTAAGGTATCTTTTCTCCTTGGGGCTTAGATGCTCTAGATAGTCTTACCATATGTCAAGTAGAAAGCTACATATGAAAACCATGAGTCTCGTAGACCAACAAACAGAGCGAGAGGAACATCATCTTCAGGTACATTGTGGGTCATCAGGTTGCATAAACCTTGCCCTCGAACTAACTTAGTCGGTTGAATATTTAAATCAAATTCTTGAATCCTTGCCACCCAAGTAGCTCTATTGTTCATGCCCATGTCTTGTTGAGTGAGAACATCTTTGACTGCAAAAGAAGGTACATACACAGTAGAGTGCGAGTGCAAGATATAAAATCTAAAATATTTCATAACTTTAACTACTACACATGCTTGTTTTTCAACCATAGGATAATTTCTCTCGTGCCTTTTTAGGGGTATGCTCATGAAAGCAATGAGTACTTCCTCTCCCTTATCATTCTTCTACAATAATATCCCAGATAGTGGATGCTCTGAGGAGTAGCAATAGATAATGAAATATTTTTAATAATCAGGGTTGATCAACGTCAGGGTAGATGCTATGGCCCTTTTAACATCATCAAATTCTTGAATCACTTCTGAACTCCATTTGAAAGGTTTCTTTTCACTTAAGAGACTCACCATATGTTTAGTTGTTTTGGCAAAATCTGGAACGAACCTCCTAAGAAAATTAGTCTGGCCAAAGAAAGACTTAACGCCTGTCTGGTTAGAAGGAAAACCTATTTGCTGGATAGCTTTTACTCTCTCAAGATCTATCTTAAATCCATCTTTTGAGACAATGTGACCTAAAAAATTCCCTTTTGTAACACAAAAGACTGAATTTTTAGGATTTAATGAGATCTCATGCTCTCTACATCTTTGTAAAATAGCTCTCAAATCCTTCAGGTGATTTTTACGCCTTTTAGAAAAAATTATCAAATCATCTAGGTAGATGAAAATCACCTTTTTAATTAGATGGCTGAAAGAAGAATCCATTGCTTGTTGGAATGTGGCACCTACATTAATCAGCCTAAACAACATGCGACTATAGGAGTATGTACCCCATGGTGTGGTGAATGTTCTTTTGTGTTGATCCTCGTCAGCTACCTTAGTCTGGTTGTAACTAGAAAACCCATCTAACATGGACATCATTTCCATGCCAGCCACTATTTTCAATATATGATCCATCATAGGAAGACCAGAATTATCCTTTAAACTGCTCTGGTTTAGATTTCTAAAATCCACACAAATCCTTATCTCACCATTCTTTTTCCTCGCAGGCACTACATTGGCTATCTAGGTGGAATGATGAATAGGATATATTATTCAAGCTTGCAACATCTTCTCAACCTAATTTTTAATTATTTCAGACACTTTAGGGTTATAGCTTCTCATCTTCTGCTTAAATGGTGTGGTGCCCGACTTTAGTGGAATGTGGTGTTGAAATTTACCTCCTTTGAAATTCTTCAAATCCTGGTAGGACCAGGAAAAAACATCTTTATACTCCTCTAGAAAATCAAAAAATATTCTCCTCTCATCAGCTATACAACATTTTCCCAAATTCATAAACCTAGGGTCTTGTTCATCTCCTATATTCAGTTTTTCTGAGTCACCTTCATCAGGAGGTTCATGAGAATTGGGTTTTTGCCTAACTACATCAAATCTGTCAAACAAATTCTCAAGGGAAACTAGGCCTTTACGAATATAGTTTCCTTTTAATTGAATAATTCCTTCTTCAACATTCTTACCTAGATTAGGACAAAATTCTTCACAGGTTGACTGAGATCCTTCAAAGTAAGCAGTGCTAAAAACTTCCACCATTTGCAGAAATTTATTGATCTATTTATCATCTTGGAAAACTTGCCAGTGCTGGGCATTATCAAGTACCTTAGGTCTATATACCATTTCAATTTTATAAATTGTCTCTTTAAAATCTGGATGGGGGAGCAACAAAGATGCTGAGACTGCCAAAGAATCAGCTCTGCTATTAAGGTTCCTAGGAAAAGCTTAAATAAAAAAGGCCTCAAATCCTTCAATTTCATCCCAAACACAGTTTCTATAATGGTTTAGCCTCTCATTTTTCACTGAGTACCTTCCTCTTACCTGTCTCACTATCAGTTATGCATCTCCTTTAGCTTTCAACACTTTTATTCCTCTCTTTTTAGCTTCTTCAAGACCAAGTAGAAGGTCTTCGTACTCGGCGGTATTATTGGTATTACTAAACTCTAACTTAAAAGAGTGAGGAAAAATATCTCCTTGTGGTGATATTACAACAACCCCTGCTCCAGATCCAACTGAGGCACAACTACCATCAAAATCTAAAGACCACAAAGAATCTGACTCTTCATTATCAACCCTTTTTGAGTTCACTTCTGATGACATCATATAATTTCCAAATTCACATTCATGGTATAAAATATGGGATTTGGGGTCCTCGGATGGAAAGATAGTCCACTTGGATTTTCCCTCAAGTTTCAAGACAATATTTTTGTTACCAACATGGATTTTCTCTTGTGACCAATCCAATTTGATTTCTCCCCCAAGGTCTCTACAAAAGGTTCTGCTAAGCAACATCCCATAACTGGCCGGGATATCGGCTACTAGAATGGTTAACTTAAGCTTTTTACTAGGATGAGAAGCTAAGGCCACCTGAGCATCTTTAATCTATCCTACTAAAGGAACTTGTTTGGAATCCATGGAATAAAATTTCCCAAAAGTGTCTGTTAGAGGAAGGTCTAGAGCTTTTACAACTGAAGCAGGCATTACATTATCAGATGCTCCAGATGTTAGTAATATTTGAGAGGGGGGGGGGGTGAATCAGTGGCCTCAAAATTTATCCTTAAAAATTAACCACCAATCTTTTAAACCTCAGATTATTATGTCCCTACAAGATGCATTCCATGAAATACTTTATAATGATTAACTGTCTGTCAATTTTCCTTGTCTATCCTTATTCTCCTTGATTACCAATAAGCAGTATAACTATTTACCGAAACTCAGTAAATAAGAAGAGTATACCAATCAATCCAAAATTAACTATGTGAGATGTAAAACTATAAAGAAATGAATCACACACACATAACACATGGATTTTAATGTGGAAACCCTGTTAAGGGAAAAACCACTGGGACCGGTACCCTAAATTTTCACTCTTCTGAAGTGAGCCATGTTAGGAGCCAACCCTGTTAAAGGTTACAAACACAATGTTAAGTGTGACCTTGTTAGAGGTTTTTATACATAGAGGTTGTCACTTAGTATCGGGCATCTATTGCTACCATCCTTGAATCAGCCTCCTTCTTAGACTGTCAATAGGTATCGGGCAAATCCAATGCAACTTTCATGAATCAACCTTTTTGGCACTTCTTGAGAGATACCTCAATATATAGAAGACTATTAAGTCCTACTTGGTTAAGAGACTTGATGCTTCAATGGTTAAACTGAAACACTATGACCTATTCATAATGCAACTTTGAATTGTATATTTTTAGATCTATTTAAGTACATTACCTCTTTGACCAATGTATCAATTCAATCCTTATGCTCCATACTTTCTGCTCTGTGATGCTGTGATCACTGTTCATCAGTGTCTGTAGAATTCCTTAGCTCTCCTTCAACTTGTTTGATCAAGAATGCATGAATTTTTTCTTCATCAGTTTCTCTTCATCATCCTCTTTCTATTCATTCCCCTTAATCCATTCTACGAATGAATTAAGCTTGTCTCTTATATAGACATAATATTCATTTTCTTGATTCTTGATTCTTGGCATGATAAAAGAACCAGCCAATTAGATTTAAAGAATAACTCTTGATTTGTCTAGTAGAAATATTCTTGCCAACCGTACAAATCATCTTTAAATCAATCACTTAACTCAGGTTGAATAAAACAAAGTAGACAACCAGTTAAGTCTATCTTTTCTCTCTGCCAGCTAGATATTTTGTCATTTTCTGAATTCTCTGTTGTGTCAGTCACAACTGATTGATCTGTCGATGAGGAATATCAGATTCGTCAGTGAGACTCTAGTTAGATTTTTGATCTCCATCTATTCGGCATCATTAGAAATTTACTCATTGGGTAACCTTCTGATTTTTCTCGTCGAGCACTCTGTGGTTCTGCTTCATCAGGCAACATTGTTCTTCTGGTTGTCAGGTATCACTGTGAATTTTCATCTTTTCTCTATCTGTCGGTGTGCACTCCATCAGTTTTGTTTGTCACTTAATGAATACATTAATTTTATGTATTGCTAAAATTATAACCTTGGTTCCTTTGGTTCTCTGAAGTCTTTGGCATTATATACATGGTCATACATATGATATCAAGTTGACATCAATGACAATACAATCCATTAACTGATTTAATGAGTTGCATTATCTTCAACTTAACATTATCAAACATTAAATCAGTTACATGTCATCAATATCTCCCTTTGGCATTGATGGCAACATACTATATTATCACACTATACTATTTCTAACACAATATGAAATACAACAGTTGAAATTCATCAAACTACCAATCACTTTGTTTTGATAACCGATAAAAATGTCTGACTGTCGGTAAGCTCTGTCAAAGCTTAAATTTGATTCTTGCAGCTCTCTGTATTTATTCTACTGATGTGTTGTGTCCTCTCCTTGTGTCAATTTATCTCTCTTGACTTTTCTTTTCTTGTGATGTATTTTTCTCTTGTCAGCAGCTCTCATTTTGTATAATCTTTTCATACAATCTCTCTCCCTATGGATATAATCTCTCCCTATTGGAGTAATCTGATAACGGATAATATTTCTCCTTTTTCTGAAGACTGTGATAATATGGATAATTTCTCTCCCTTTGACAATAATTCCAAAAAAGTATCTTATAGACATCTGACATTAATGTCAAGTGATCTTTTCTTTCCATCCATAATATATTCCTTGAATTTCCCTTATCCATCTGTAATACAACAATATGCTCTGGTGCTCGGTGATGATATATACCTATCTGTATATAGATTTAGCTTTGAAGTTCATCCTTTTTTCTTGCATCAACATGAATGATATTCTGATAATATATAGGCTGATCCAGCCTTCAGTCATTTTTACTGACTGGTAGACAAGGGTTTGACCCATAGTCTTTTCCTCAAGTATTCAAATGTATCCTTGGGAAGTGGCTTGGTGAAGATATCAACCAATTGTTATTTGGATTGCACATGCTCAAGTACCACTTCCTTTTCTTGAACTTGTTCTCTCAAATAATGATACTTGATGGAAATATGTTTAGTCTTAGCATGCATGACTAGATTCTTAGAAATGTTTATTGCACTGGTATTATCACAATATATAATCACCGGTTCTAGGATCTTGATATGCATACATTCTAGTAACTGTTTGATCCATGCAATATTTGAGCAATTTGCAGCAACAACAACATACTCTACTTCTGCAGAAAACTGAGAGATGCATCCTTGCTTCTTGCTAATCCATGTGACAAGTCTGTCACCCATAAAGAATGCTCCTCCAGTTATGCTCTTCTGGTCATCAAGATTTCTAGCCCAATCAGCATCGGTAAACACCTTAAGTTCAAATTTTCCTTCTCTTCTATGCCATAAGCCATATTCCTCGGTATTCTTCGGATATCTTAAAATTCTTTTCACAACAGTCATATGTGATTCTCTGGGATTAGAAAAAAATCTAGCATCAATTCCTACTGTATGTGAAATATTTGGTCTAGTACGAACAACATACATGAGTTTACCTATCATTGATCTACACAAAGTCTGATTTAACTCTGGTGTCTTGTCCTCCTTTGTCAACTTACATCTAGTAGCCATTGGTGTTCCAACTAGTTTGGAATCTTCCATCTTGAATATTTTGAGGACCTCTTTAATATATTTGGATTGTGTAATGAAAATACCTTCACATTGTTGCATAATCTGTAGACCAAGAAAGAACTTGATCTCTCCAAACATAGACATCTCAAAATCTTTGCTTATCTCATTAGCAAATTATTTGCATAGGATATCATTTCCTCCAAATATGATGTCATCAACACATATTTCAACAATCAAAGTGTTAGCATCAGTATCTTCCTTTAAATAAAGATTACTATTTTCACTAGTCCTTACAAATCCAATACTTATTAGATAGGAATGAAGTCATTCATACCAGGCTCTAGGATCTTGTTTCAATCCATACAAGGATTTGTGAAGTCTACATACCATGTTTCTCTTATCTGGATCTACAAACCCTTCTGGTTGCTCAATGTATACCTCTTCTTCAAGTATTCCATTTAGGAATGCTGACTTGATGTCCATCTGGTATACCTTGAATCCTTTGAATGCAGCATAAGAAAGTAGTATTCTTACACCTTCTAGCCTAGAAATGGGTGCAAAGGTTTCTCCATGGTCTATACCTCCCTCTTGTGCATACCCCTTGCATACTAGTCTTGCTTTGTTTCTTGTGACTTCTCCATTCTCATTCAACTTATTCCTGAATATCCATTTTGTATCGATGACATTCTTGTCATTCGGTCTTGGCACAAGTGACCATGTCTTATTTTTCTCAATCTTCTCAATCTCATCATTCATATCACTTATCCATTCTTCACTGACAAGTGCAGTATTGATAGATTTTGGCTCAAACTCATAAATTAAACAACTTGAGTTTAGAGACTTACTTCTTGTTCTTGTACCAACTTTCTTATCTCCTATGATCTAGATCTCTAGATGGTTCCTTCTTACATATCTAGAAAGTACATGTAAAACTCTTTATCTATCAGCTTGATCATCATTTTTTCCTTCATTCTGTTCTTCATCACTCTGCACATTATTTTGATTAGTACCCTGACTGTCGCTAATTGTAGCCTGACCGTCGGTTGCAACATTCTATTGTTCTGGAATTAAGCATTGTTTCTCAGGTAGAGTGTTAGGTTCTTCATAGTATACAAATTTTTTGTAGCCCTCTGGTTCTTTTGTGCTTTCCAGCTCATTCCTTTCTGCAAATTCATCTATCTTTACATTTGCACTTTCAACAATTTTGTTAGAAGCCTTAATAAGACATTTATAAGCTTTGCTCTTGGTGGAATACCCTAGAAAGATACCTTCATCACTCTTGGTGTCAAGATTTCCATTTCTATCATCCTTTAAGACATAACATTGACTACCAAAGATTTTGAAGTAACTTACATTGGGTGTTTTACCATACCATAGCTCATAGGGTGTCTTCTTTGTGTCCTTCAATTGTACTTTGTTTAATGTGTATACAACAATACTGACAGCTTCCCTCCAGAAGATTTGGGTGATGCCTTTCTCTATCATCAGTGTTCTTCCACAATCAACTATGGATCTATTCCTTCTCTCAGCAATCCCATTTTATTGTTGTGTTCTTGGTGTAGAAACCTATCTTTTTATACCATGCTCATTGCAGAAATTAGTGAATTCATCTGATATAAACTCTCCTCCTCTATCTGATCTCAAGCATTTCAAATCCTTACCACTTTGTTTCTCTACCATAGCCTTATACCATTTA
>MU227713.1:3677522-3702672 GCA_018584345.1 Thuja plicata | reverse complement strand
TTCTAAGCACACAGGCTCTGATAACAATTGTTACTAATATTTGAGAGGGGGGGGGGGTGAATCAGTGGCATCAAAATTTATCCTTAAAACTTAACCACCAATCTTTAAAACCTTAGATTATTATGTCCTACAAGATGCATGCCATGAAATACTTTATAATGATTAATTGTCTATCGGTTTTCCTTGTCTGTCCTTATTCTCCTTGATTACCGATAAGCAGTATAACTATTTACTGAAACTCAGTAAATAAGTAGAGTATACCAATCAATCCAGAATCAACTATGTGAGATGAAAAACTATAAAGAAATGAATCAAACACACATAACACATGTATTTTAACATGGAAACCCTGTTAAGGGAAAAAGCACTAGGATTGGTACCCCAAATTTTGACTCTTCTGAAGTGAGCCCTATTAGGAGCCAACCCTGTTAAAGGTTACAAACACACTATTAAGAGTGACCTTGTTAGAGGATTTTATACATAGAGGTTGTCACTTAGTATCTGACATCTATTGCTACCATCCTTGAATCAGCCTCCTTATTAGACTATCTATAGGTATCGGGAAAATCCAATGCTACTTTCATGAATCAACCTTTTTGGCACTCCTTGAGAGATACCTCAATATATAGAAGACTGTTAATTCTTGCTCGGTTAAGAGACTTGATGCTTCAATGGTTAAACTAAAACACTATGACCTATTCATAATGCAAATTTGAATTGTATATTTTCAGATCTATTTAAGTACATTACCTCTCTGACCAATGTATCAGTTCAATCCTTGTGCTCCATACTTTCTACTTTGTGATGATATTCTCACTGTTCGTCAGTGTCTACAGAATTCCTTTATCTCTCCTTTAGCTCTACATGAATTTTTTCTTCATCCATTTCTCTTCAGAATCCTCTTTCTATTCACTCCCCTTAATCCATTCTACGAATGAATTAAGCTTGTCTCTTATATAGACATAATATTCATTTTCTTGATTCCTGATTCTTGGCATGATAAAAACTCCAGCCAATTAGATTTAAAGAATAACTCTTGATTTGTCCTGTAGAAATCTTCTTTCCAAATGTATAAATCATCTTTAAATTAATCACTTAACTCAGGTTGAATAAAACAAAGTAGACAACTAGTTAAGTCTATCTTTTAGCTCTGCTAGCTAGATATTTTTTCATTTTTTGAATTCCCTATTCTGTCAATCACAACTGACTGATCCATTGGTGAGGACTAACAGATCCATCGGTGAGACTCTAGTTAGCTTTGTGATCTCTGTCCATCGGGCATCATTGGGAATTTACTCACTGGGA
Source organism: Thuja plicata (assembly GCA_018584345.1). NCBI lineage: Eukaryota > Viridiplantae > Streptophyta > Pinopsida > Cupressales > Cupressaceae > Thuja > Thuja plicata. Next base: position 3,701,367 of record MU227713.1, on the reverse strand, counting down.
AACCTTCTTATTTTTCTCGTCGGGCACTCTGTGGTTCTGCTTCGTCGAGCAACACTGTTCTTCTGGTCGTCGGGTATCACTGTGACTTTTCATCTTTGCTCTGTCTATTGGTGTGCACTCCATCAACATTGTTTGTCACTTAATGAATACATAACTTTTATGTATTTCTAGAAGTATAACCTTGGTTCCTTTGGTTCTTTGAAGTCTTTGGTATTATATACATGACTGTATAGATGATATCAAGTTGACATCAATGGCAATACAATCCATTAACTGATTTAATGACTTGCATTATCTTCAACTTAACATTATCAAACATTCAATCAGTTACATGTCATCACTAGAGTCAATAATGCAATTATTTAATTTAAACCCATGAATAAATAGGGATAGATAGAAGGACTCTGGTTTCTGAGAGACAAAAGAACTTGTATAGTTAGATGACTGGGTAGCCAAGGTGGGTTGGATTTCTTCTGGAAAAACATCATGTGTGGTTTCACTGGTTGCGAGACTTGAAGAGGTTTGATCTGACTTCACATAAATAACTAGTCTATCAAGTTCTTTGGGATTCATTATGAGATATTCTGCTGGTGGCACTTGGATTTTTGAGGTTTTATAGAAATTTACAATGTCAAAAGAAGAATTAGGCGAAGAGTCTTGAAAAATTTCAGCCTCCTTAGCATTTGAAATTTTGGAAAAAGAATTTTTTGGGGAAAAATCCTTACCTTTATCCTTGTCCCAGCATTGAGAAGTTGAAGGAGAGTCATTAGCTTGAGAATTGAATTGATTTCTGGTCATGATTGAATATGTGGGATCTTCAAGAGTTACTAGAATACTGCCTCCTCTTTCAGAGTCTGACTCGTATTCCATAAATTAATTTCTAGAGCTACCAGGTAACAAAGAAAATTCTACATGTTTAGATGGATCATCAACTAATTATTTATTAACATGCATCTGCATTTATCTCACCATCTCAGGACAAGTTGCGCCATCATGCTCATCAGTGAGGTGAAAGGTACACATATTTTCTCTTTTAGGAGGAACCTCTACTATTCTTTGTTCATTCTATGACTGTCCTAGATATCTGTGGCTAGGACACACCTGATCTAGGTTTCCTCTAGGAATGTCTTTTTCTAATTGAGGGGAATTCACATTTCCCTTAGGAAATTGCCTCTTCATAGTAATTACACCATTCATCAATCTTTGTAACAGGGGATCAGAGGAAGTAGCACTCTGAGAAATTGGTTGATGGACATCTTTCCTCCACTTTCCAGGTGTGATAAAATCTTCTTCTAATTCAACAACCATGGTCTGAGAAACATCTAAATCAGCTGCCCTCGCTCATCTTAAATGAAAACCAATGTCTGGGGGCATGACATTCATAAAAAAATCTTTTCTATTTTTAGCAGTGGGTGTTTTTGGGGTAGGGATCTTATGAATAATCTTATTAAACTTTGCCACGAACTTTCTCATGGGCTCATGTATTTATTTCTTCAACTACGTCAACTGGGAAAGAAGATCATGTTCATCAGATATACTTTTAAAGCGTGCTTCAAAAGCAGTTTTCATAGTATCCTAATCAGTAATTTGACCAATGAGAAAGTGATAGAACCAATTGTTTGCTAGTTCAGCAAGTATTTGAACAAAAAATCTAACCACAACGTCTTCATGTTGAACAACCAAAATTCCATAGGCTGTATTAAATTCACTAAGATGATCTTTGACAGAGACCTTTTCATCACCATAGAATTTGGGAAAAAGATCTCTAGCTCCTTTAAGCAAGGAATGATTTCCTGCCAAATTAAGAGGCCCAATGGTATTACCCCAAGGTTGTGCCATGACTAAGGGTGGATAAATTGTATGAAGGGGAGGTTCTTTAATTCTAGAAAGATTCAAGGCCTACCATTGGTGAGAAGATGAGGATATGTTAGGACTTGACTTCTTAGGAGAAGGAGGTCTACTTTTAGCCTTCTTCTTTGGGGTATAACTGGTTGGAAACTAAAGGTTTTGAATGTTGGAAAGTTGACTCTTAGTAAGAATGTGACTTATTTTGTATTTTAATTATGGAAACAAAGTCATATAAAGTTTTTTCAAGTAAACTTGAATGATAAAATTGGCTAAGTACAAAAGATATAACAGAATAGAGTTATGTAGTCGATCAGAGCACCAGCGCACATGCATATGATCGAGTTAGACTATGTGCATTCATACATAAGCTCTATGATATATTTTTGTGTTTACCCTATGCACGCATGGTATGAAATGATAGTACGGAAGAGTTACAATGAGTTCAGTATCACCTGCAGTTTAGAAAAAAAGTATGAAGCTGACTTCAAACTTTGGATCAGTGTATAATATTTTATTGTGTAAAGGCCAAGCGCCCGTTGTAATTTTTTTTTAGTTATGTCTTTATCACTCTTGTAAATAGGCTTAAGCCAATTAGTTTGGAAGCATTGTGTATATTGTTCTTGGGCCGACTAAGGTCTTGTTTTCGGTCGCATCTATTGAGTATGTATATATACTTAATATGTATTTTTGTAATAAGTGTAAGACTCAAGAATATGTAGAGTAGAGACAAGGAAGAGAAGTATGAGATAAAGTCTTTTAAGATATCAAAGCATCAGCACATAAAAGGAACTGATCAGACAGTTGTGTCACTTCAGCAGTTCAATTTTTAGATATAGTGCATATCTATCTTCAGGAGGTTGTAGCCTTCTTTTATTGAGCAGTGAGCTTTTGGACAGTGAGTAGTCACCCCTAACAAGGTTTTTGTAAAGACTCCTAATAGTTTCATTATATTTGCATTGTAAAGACTACTTCTAACAAGGAAAAGGAACCTTAACAAGTTTATTATACTAGTATAATCATTTGTGGGTACTAATTCCCACCAGGGTTTTCCTCTGATCAAGGTTTCCCTATAAACATATCTGGTGTTATGTGTTATGCTTTATATGTTATCTATTTTATTTATGTTCAAATTTCTGAAATAGAATAATTATTTAAACACTGATTCACCCCCCCTCTTAGTGTTTCCAACAATTGGTATCAGAGCTCTGGTTCTTTGAAAGAAAGTTTAACCACTTGAGGAGATCATGAATTTAGCAGAAGAAAAGAATCTAAAAAATAATCTTGAAGCAACCCTTGAAGATCTTGACAGATCTAAAAAAGAAAATGAAGAACTAAAACTAAAAGTTGATGGCTCCCAAATGCTTATAAAAAAATTAAGAAAAGATCAGAAAGATTTCTCTACAAATGATTTGGGAAAGATGGTCAAAAAGTTGAATGAAGAGAACATGTCTTTGAAAGATAAGATTGAAAATCTGAATGAACAACTTATAGATAGCCTAACAACTATTCAAGAAAAGACCAAAGAAAGCAAACAATTAGATGATGAACTTATGAAATAAAATATTAAGATCTTAGAGTTGGAAAATATCAAGAAAAATATTGAATCTGAATTAACAGAAGCAAAAGAGAAGATTGAGAAATTACACACAAGTTCTAATCTAATTCAATCTCAACTTTATGCACAAAAGCTAAAAGGTGATACTACTGGTGTTGGATACAATGTAGCTCGAATTGAAATGTTTTCAATGCAAGAAAGAAAGAAATCACAAGAGATATCTATAGAAGCAAAGAAAACTGAGAATCTTGCAGAGGCTAAAATAGAACCACCTAAAGATGAACTCAAGCAAGTTAACAAAAATTGTTATGCTTGTAACAAGCATGGAAATTTGGCAAGAGATTGTAAAGAGGTAATAAATTTCAATGGCTATTGTTATTCCTATAATAAATTTGGTTACTGGGCTATTCATTGCACAACAAGTCTAAGAAATCAGTCACAATAGAATCAAAGAAATCTAAATCAACACAATCAGAGAAATCAACCTCAGAGAAACTATCAGAACATTACATGTCAGATATGTAATTATAATGGACACTCAGCCAAGAAGTGCAGCATGATAAACAATATCAATAGACCTCCAATCATTTGTCACTCATGTGGCAAGGCTGGACACATCTCAAGGTTCTATAGATCCAGAACTCAAAAACAAGAGAAGCCTAAAGAATCATTATTTGAAGAATCCGGAGAAGTCAAGTTTGTACAAGCTACAAAAGATTTAGGTAAAATATGGGTTGAAGTAAAGAAAGATAATGATGAGAAAAATGTAGTAGATGAATCCATAGTGGATGCACCTTCTACTTCTGGTTAGTTGACCCTCATGGTCTTAGGGGGAGCTATTCTAGCCCTGAACCCCTATTTAGCTAGTATACTCACCTCTGAGTATGCACCTATGGATTCATTTCTATAATAAGGAACTGAGGAAGTATGCATACACGCATCACCTATACTTCAATAAGAAAAAAATTTGAAACTCTCAGTGGAAACTGCATACGATAACAAGCATCAAATGCAGAAAAAATTATATAAGTCGGTAAACGATCGATTATCTTCACTTTTGCATTTGAGATCATAGAATTTAGAGACTCAGAAAGCATTTGAGTGAGTATTTATGGATAGACATATGTATCCATCAACAATTACTACAACAAAGGTGACTCCAGTCCCTCCCAAATAGGATATAGAACCAGTGATTCCAAATGTGCCTATGACAAGTCTACAAGAATCAGTGCCTAAAGTTTCATCACCTTTTGATACAGCCAAAGATTTAGAAGAAACCATTGTGATCGATGATGTTAAGATATCCATGACAGCTTCTAACAATGACATGAACAAATTTGAAAAATAATTTGTTAGTACTGAAGAGTTAGAGAAAGTATGCACTAATAATACTTCCTTAGAGCAAGATGAAGCTCCTCCTAAAGATTCAACAGATTTGAATAATGAAGAAGACAATCAATCCAATCAACCACCCATTATGGAGATCCCAGTGAAAAGTGAATGTATGGATACTATTCAAAATGTTATATTCACTCCATCTATTCAACCATCAACTTCATTGTTGTCAAGTTTAACCCCTGACTCAACAAGCCTAGATGCATGGGGAGAAGAAGATTTGATCAAGATCAGTGTACTAGCCATGGAGAAAGCCAAAGAGAAACAAGTTATGAGAAACCCTCTCTTTTTGGAGTCAATGAACATTCTAAATGACCTAGTGCTAGAAGACAAGAAAGTGGCTAAAATTCAGTCAGTTGATGATGTAGATAGCATCTTAACAAGCTTCAAGGCACACTTCACAAGTTTAGCAGACTCGGCTACTAGAACTACAAAATAAGAGTACAAAAAGGAAAGATTGAATGAATTAGTAAAGAAATTCTCTTTAGATCTAAATTCATTGAATATTGGTCAGACAATTATGAAAGAGTTGGCATCAAAAGGTAGGAAAGTAATAGAAAATTGCATGGAAAAAGGCAAACTCACCTCTGAGCACATCAAGAAGATTGAGGAGGTAGATATATTGGTTGATAACATAAGGAAATCAATTGAAAAATCACCCCAAGACATCAATATCTGCAACAATATCTATCAAGGGAAGATAGACAAGATTGAAAAAGTTAAGATAGAGATCAACAAGATAAGGATCAGGTAGACCCGACTGAGAAATGCACTTGTGCCCTCCTTAGTTGTTTTGAATTAGAACATCAAACAAATAGATGCAACTATTGCCATATATGATCAAGGACCCTGCATGGATTTGACAAGGATGGAGAAGCTTACATATGCCTTATGCGCCCATCTTCAAATAGTTGATGCACTGAAGGCATTATGGCAGCAAGAGATCAAGAATCTTCAGATTGCTTATCCAGATGTGTACTTAGAGTAAGTACCTAGAGACTTACAATTTTGACACCTTTGTAATTAATGTCAAAGGGGGAGTAATGTATGTGTATGATGATTATGTTATATATATGTAAAAAATAATGAATAAAGGAGGATGATATACAGTTTTTGGTGTTAGTCAAAGTTTGAGTAACTTAGCCACATTCCTTTGTTGCCATTAATGACAAAGGGGGAGATTGTTGGAAATTTGACTCATAGTAAGAATATGAATTATTTTTTGTTTTCATTATGGCAACAAAGTCATATGAAGTTTTGTAAAGTAAAATTGAATGATAAAATTGGCTAAGTACAGAAGACAGAACAAAACAGAGTTATGCAGTCAATTAGAGCACCAACGCATGTGGGTATGATCAAGTCAGACTATGCGCGTTCATACATAAGCTCTATGATATGTTTTTGTGTTTACCCTATACATGCATGGTATGGAATGATAGTATGGAAAAGTTACAATGAGTTCAGTATCACCTGGAGTTCAGAAAACAAAGTATGAAGCCGACTTCAGACTTTGGATCAATGTATAATATTTGATTGGGTAAAGGCCAAGAACCTATTGTAATTTGTTTATATTTATGTATTTATCACTCTTGTAAACACACTTAAACCAATTTTTTTTGAAGCATTGTGTATGTTGTTATTGGGTCGACTAAGGTCTTGTTTTCCGTCGCGTCTATTGAGTATGTATATATACTTAAATATTATTTTTTGTAATAAGTGTAAGAGTCAAGAATATGCAAAGAAGAGACAAAAAAGAGTAGTATGAACTACTCAGTATGAGATAAATTCTTTTAAGAGATCTCAGCATTAGCACATAAAAGGAACTGATCAGACAACTGTGTCACTTCAGTAGTTCAATTTTCACATATAGTGCATATCTATCTTCAGGAGGTTGTAGCCTTATTTTATTGAGTAGTGAGCTCTTGGACAGTGAGTCCTCAACCCTAACAGGGTTTTTGTAAAGACTCCTAACAGGGTCATTGTACTTGCATTATAGATATTGATTCTAATAGGGCAAAGGAACCTTAACAAGTTCATTATACTAGTACAATCATTTGTGGGTACTAATTCCCACCGGGGTTTTCCTCTGATCAAGGTTTCACCGTAAACATATCTGGTGTTATGTGTTATGATTCATATGTTATCTATTTGATTTATGTTAAAATTTCTGAAATAGAATAATTATTTAAACACTGATTCACCCCCCTCTCAGTGTTTCCAACATTGAAGTTCCTGGAAAAAACTATCAAAGATACCCTCCCTTGCTTGGGACTTGGTAAAAGGCCAAGAATCCAGTCTTGCAAAGAAATTTAAGGTCTCTGCACAACTCTATCTACTATGGTGGATTCTTGAACAATTGGAAGGCCTATCAACCATTCACCAATTTCTTCTTCTTCCTCCAACACCAAGCAGTCTTGTTGATACTGTTGGTCACTTTCCCTCACGACCCAAGCCACTGAATTAAGATCAGAGAGGATGTCTTCTTGGGTATCTAAAAAGTATAAGTTAGGCTGAATAATTGGGGGAACTTCTTCTTGACCAAGAATTATGAGAGTAGGCAGCACCATGGTTTCTCATTTAAAGGGAATGACTACTGATACTTTGTGTATCAACTCCCCAGTAGAGTCAGCAAAAATCCGTTGGCATACAGATTTGTCTTTCTATAAATTATCAATTACTTGCTCTAAGCCCCCAAAAAAACATTAATCTCAAACTAACAGTTGAATTATAATATTTAGATTTATAATTCTCTAAATTAAGGTACAACTCCCTGTTTGATCTTTAATGAATTCTGACAATCACACATTGCTTTCGCAAATACACACTTTAAACAGGAAAGTGAATAAGGCTTTGGCAGCATTTCATACATCAACATGTCATGAAAACTGAATAAAAGATAGATATTGCAACACTAAATGAAGCTCACAGACTTCAATTTTGGAACTTACTGAAAATAAAACTATACTAAAGCAAACTACATAAAAATCCACTCAAAAATAGATTCCTGATATTCAAGAAATATCCCAATAGAGATTAATATGCTAATATAAACCAACGGATTCACACAACATAAATTTTTGTTCCATTCATATCAAAAATATATCTCCAAGTTTCTTTTTCAATTAACAAACTAACTGTAAAATGCTAAAAACTATCAATTCTTTCCCTAACTTAACCAAAATTACCATCATCCAAATACAGATTATCCCAGCTATAAATAGCCATCAGTCTTAGGAAATAGGAACTGACATCTCGAGATACACTCTACGGGATCCAGTATATAAATATTTCACAAAACTACCCAAATTCAAAGAAAACATAAACTATGAAAAACTACCACTACTCCATGATCTGCAAAGCATGATCACGAAGTGGTGGATGCGCTGGATCCCTTTGATTGGTCCTGTGAGGTGTCAACAATGCGGGAGCTCCTCCATTCCTTATGTGCCTCCGCAACACTGATGATTGTGGATTGATGTGGCAAGGTAATGTGAATTACCCTTTGCCTCAGAAACTTTTTATCTCTACGGACCTGGGCAATTTCCTGTGTGTGCACCTCGAGGTGGTCAGTACATACTACCAACATAGCTTCCATGTTGGCAAGGGATGTGAAGTCATCTGGGGTGATGTATTTAGCATCTCTAATGGCGGTAACCTCATGCTCAAACTCCAGTAAAAATTCCTCTGCTCTTTTCATACCCTAAGTATCTTCTTTTATAAGAGAGATGTTCAAAAATTTGAGATCTTTCTGCATGATATCCATCAACCCCTTTGATTCACTCAACATGTAAGTATTCCTATCATGACATGATTTAATAATGGAGTTCCTCCACTCAATGCTCTTAATGGAGACATATAGAATGTCTTTGTCCAATCCTGGCACAGGTTTCTCAGTCAGGAATTTGTTCACTCCATATTTCTCCATCTCATAGAGCTGATTTATCACCTTTAGCCATTTTTTCTTCTCTTTTTCCCACTCTGTCAATTCTACCAGAATCTTAGCAACAATTGAACTAACAACTTCATGATTTTTAACCAACTGATTGATATAGTTTCGTCCCTTCTATACCATCATTTGGATCCATTTAGTATAAGCATACACAATCAGTTTGTTTTTCTGGATTTGGTCCAGGGTGATGTAGCACTAGTCTTGCTTCTCCCTAGCTTCTCTAGGGTATCCTAGGCCAATATCCTGACCTACTAGGGTTCCTCCACTAAACCTATTCTCCTTAGGACTCTTCTCACAAGATCCTAACACTTTCAACTAGTGAAAACCAACCATGTAGAATCCAACCTCTTCATGCTCTCTCCTAGACCTCAATTAGTCTTTCTTGCTCCATCTACATAAATTGATACAAATGGGCCCCAAACATTCCCATATGGAAAGGTGGTCTCGAATATTGTTAATAGGACCAATCTCAATTTCCACAATCTGCTTTGGAAGTGAAACTCTAAACAAGTTCCAAATTCCAAGTCAAATTCACCCAAAAGAGGGCTACTAGCTTTAGGCATAGTTAGGCTCCATTTCTACAATAACTCTTAAAAACTATAAAAAAGTATGAAAATAATCTCCATATCCTGATACCCTTTATCAAGAACCTAAGGATTTTCTAGGTCTTGGCTCTCAGAGGTGTCCGTACAGTACCTCCTACATTCATGCCTAAAATTTAGGGTTTTAGGTCTTTGCCACCGTCTGCACAAGAAATGGATCTTCTTGGATAGAAAATAAAATTACCCAAACTTATCCTCCAAGTTAGGGTTCTTTCACTAACTCTTCTACATTCCCACATTCACTGATTGAAGCTATGAATTCTTTCAATATCTCTAACAAGCTCTGCAATCACTGGTGATCCCTAACCATGCCACTCTGGCTCGCCTAGGGAATCACCTTAAAAATGGATTACATAAATTCATGGGCCCCTCTTTCACTATACACAATGTACATGGAATCACCTTCCATAATCCAAGATGTCATGCAAGTTCCATGATGGAAAATGGATCTATGGCCCCATTTGTTTAGAGTGCTTAATTCAGGACAACGACAGTGCTGAAAAAAAAGAATTTAAATAAGAAAATAAAACTATTGAATCCAAAAAAATAAAACCACACAAAGTCTTGTATCCACCTACATTACTCAAATAAAATCCTACAGAAGTTGATTTAATCTATTAAACAATCTGAACTTCACAAAACACATAAACTGCAACTGTATTCCAAATTCACAGTCCGTACACAATATGAATTCAATTAGAAAACTCTAAAAAAATCTTGAGGATGGTCTTATATAGTTGACCAAGGAAGTTAAAAAATTATTTTAGATAGTTAAGGAACTAAATCCTTTGAAGTTGCATTCTTGTCATAAATGTTGTCAATGTTGTCAATGCCAACATTGACAACTTTTGCAACTTTTTGGATATGCTATCCAAAATTGGTCTAACCTTGTCCAGACCACTAAATAGGATGAAATAGAAAAAAAAAGGATCTCTAGCCCTGTTTTTGACTCATTTGGCATCAAAATACCAAAAACACCCTATTGGACCTAAATGGAGACAAAGGTCTCTAAGGACCTAACAAGACATCCTCCTACTTAGCACTCTACACACTAGGATTCTTAGTCCCTTTATTCACCTAGTGGTCTGGATAGAACCACTACAAGCCAAAAACATAGAAGAAGCCCTAGGTTACATTGTATCATCAAGCCCACCTAGGTGCTCCTGCACCATACTCCCACAAAAAGGAAATTTTATGTCACTCCTGTGGACAAGAGATCCTCTAAAATGCCCACCTTCTTGAAGTCTGCCTCCACAATCCATGAGGCCTCTAACTCTGGTCTATCCTTCCACTGAATCAAATTTTCCATTTAGAATTTATGTCTAGTAGTCTTCTTAACCTAGGAGTCCAGAACTTTGTCAACTACCATCTGAAACTTTGTAGGTAATACAATAGCCTCCACATCATCACTGGTCCCTTGGATGTTAGGATTGATCTCATCCATCTTCCCTCTGAACTGGATTAAGTCTTGAACATTAAACACTGGAGATATGCTCAAGTCTGATGGTAAGTCCAATTTATAGGCATTAGCCCCATATTTGGCCAAGATTTTGCAAGGTCCTACCCTTTTCATCTGAAGCTTGGTAGGAACACCCTTCTATAGCCTTGATTTGTTCAAGTGAACCATTACATAGTCACCCACTTCAAACTGAACATCCCTCCTTTTCTCATCAACTTTGGCTTTCAACTTATATTGACTATCTTGGATCTGCTTCTTGACTTGGTCTTGGATCTCTTTCAGGGTATGGGTGAAGTCCTCTGCATGCCCACTTCTGTACTCCATACCTCCAAGATCTCTGAGTTCACAAACACCCCTTGGACGCATCCCATAAACCACTTCAAATGGGCTCTTTCCTGTTATCCTATTCTTATTGTCATTATAAGCATATTCTTCTTGGGGAATGACCACATCCCAATTTTTCCCATACTCCTTAGTTAGGCACCTCAAAAGGTTACCCAACACCCTGTTTACCACCTCAGTTTTTCCATTAGTCTGAGGGTGGTAAGTTGAACCAAAAGATAGATTGGTACCCAACCTAGTCCACAATGTCCTCCAAAAATGGCTCATAAATTTTACATCCCTATCTGAGACTATACTCAAAGGAAGACCATGAATCCTCACAATCTCCTTGAAAAAAAAATAGGCTATGTCACTAGCATCATTAGTAGTCTTGCATGGAATGAAATGCCCCATCTTACTAAATATATCAACTACTACATAGATGTTGTCATACCCTTGCTTAGTTTTGGATAGACCTACAATAAAATCCATACTCACACACTCCCATGACCTATTAGGGACTGGTAGAGGCTGATACAACCCTGCATTACTCTTTCCTCCTTTTGCCTTCATGCAAACAACACACTGTTCTACATACTTGGTGACATCTTTCACCTTCTTTGGCCAATTGTAGAATCTTTGAACTAGTTCCAAGGTTTTGTCCTTACCAAATTAACCACTTAGAGATGCATTATGTTTCTCTTATATTAGATTTATCCTCATTGACCCTTTAGGTACACACAACTTATTGCCTTTAAACAAAAATCCATTTTGTAAAGTAAAATTAGAGAACTTTCCATGGAAGTGATTTTCAAAATCAACACATACCTTATATGCTTCACCAAAATCCTCATCTTCTCTATAGATATCTTTGAAACTATCAATCCCAATACTATTCAATTGGACTTCTTGCACTATCAATAATCTCCTGCTTAAGGCATCTACAACCATATTAAGTTGAACCTTCTTGTGTTTGATAGTAAAAGTGAATGCCTGCAAGTACTCCATCCACTTCAAATGCCTATTTCTTAGCTTCTCTTGTGTGTTAATGTAACTAAGAGCCTGGTTTTTTGTGAACACAAAAAATTCTTTAGGCAAAAGATAATTCCTCCATTTTATCAAAGATTGAACTAAAGCATACAGTTCCAAATCATAAGAAGAGTATCTCTTCCTAGCCTCATTCAATTTCTCACTAAATAAGGCAATAGGCCTTCCTTCTTGGCTCAATACCCCTCCTATTTCCATTCCACTAGCATCACATTCAATGGTAAAAAAATTCTCAAATCTTGAAAACTATAGGATGGGTTGAGTAGCCACTTGTTTCTTCAAAAACTCAAAGGCTTTCCCTGCTTCTACTATCCATCTGAACTTAGTTTTGACCCCACCCTTTATAGTATCCATCAATGGTGCACATATCCCATTGAAGTTCCTAATAAACTTCCTATAAAATTTTGCAAGGCCATGAAAACTCCTTACCTTAGTCACTATAGTAGGTGGAGGCCAGTTTAGGATAGAAGAAACCTTGTCTTTGTCCATCTTCAAAGACCCTTTGGACACCACAAATCCCAAGTAGATTAGTTCTTTCTTGAATAAATCACACTTCTCAAGGTTAATAGCCAATTTATCCTCATGCAACCTTTTCAATACTGCCTCTACATGTCTGATATGCTTCTCTCTTGTCTTGCTAAATATTAGTATATCATCAAGATATACCACTACAAACTTCCCTACGAAGTCCTTGAGCACTTCATTCATGAGCCTCATGAATGTGCTTGGAGAATTTGAGTGACCAAATGACATAACAATCCATTCATATAACCCATCTGTGATCTTGAATTCCATTTTCCATTCATCACCTTCCTTCACCCTAATTTGGTGATAACCACTTTTCAAATCGAGCTTAGTAAAGTACATTTCCCCTCCAAGGCAACCCATAAGGTCCTCTATCCTAGGTATAGGGAACCTATACCTTATTGTGATCCTATTTATAGCCCTTGATTTTGTGCATAGTCTCCATTTGCCCCCCTTCTTGGATGCTAAAACAACTGGGACTACACAAGGGCTAATACTCTTCTTGATCAAGACTTGATCTAAGAGTTCTTGTACTTATCTAGCTACCTCTAAGTTATTCTCTGGAGTAAGCTTGTATGATTCTTTATTGGGAAAAGATGCCCTTGGCACAAAGTCTATTTGGTGACTTATTACCCTCTTAGATGGTAGGGTTGGAGGAGTGCCATCACTCACTATGTCCTTATACTTTTCAAATAGTTCTTGTACTTCTATTGGTAATGACTCCTTTACTGGTTCTTCTTCCTCCTTAGGTCTTAGCACAATGGAATAACCTTCACTCTCATCACCTTTGATGTCTTTCACAAATTCTTTGTCACTACACAACATCACATTAGGTGTCTTTGACTGTGGCTCTTCATCTTCTAGTAAAGAATTAATTTTGAAAGTCTTCCCTCCTTTCTTGAAGGTGACAAAATTATCCTTTCCATCATATACTGCCCCATTATCAAATTTCCAAGGCCTTCCTAGTAGCAAATGGAAAGCATCCATTGGTAGGATGTCACAAAGTAATCTATCCTTATACCCTATAATTGAAAATTCAACCCATGCTTGCTCATTGACCAATACACTCTGGCCTTTGTTGAGCCATGTCACCTTATAAGGGTGCACATGGGGTATTTTGGCTAACTTAAGCTTTACTACTGCCTCCTCTGAGATGATATTATCGGTGGATCCAAAGTCCACAATCACCTTACATACCTTGCCAAGGATCTTGTATATGATTCTAAACAATGCCCTCCTGTGTTTGGGCTCATCCTTGATTGGTTTCCTTATTATTACTCTTCTGAAAATTAGGTTCTCACCCATCTCTAAATCTAGATGGTCTATCTCAGGGGTTTTGACACTTGAAGTGTCCTCATGTGCATATGCTACCCTTTTGTCACTATTTGCTGCAGAAGTTTTGTCAAGACATCTATAGGTTGGATGTCCTAGTTGCCCACAGTAATAACACTTCATGGTTGAAAATTAAGAACTACTCCTACCCCCTCTTCCTCTATTAGGACCACCATGATTACCCTTGCCCCTGTTATAGCCTCCTCTTGAACTATTTTCAGTCTATTGCTCTATCAAATTGTTCTCTCCTTGTGACCTTTGTTCACTATCCCTGCCTTGGTAGCCTCCTCTTTGACCCCTTTGGTCTCTTCCTTTGCCTCTATTGGTATTGTTGTTCTTGAAGCCAGAATCCCCTTTCTTCTTATTCTTCTCTTCTACCCTTATAGCCAATTGATGACACTTCTGAATTGTACTTGGTGTCCATAGGATAATATCCTCTTGGATGTTCCACTTCAATCCACTCAAGTATCTAGCCACTTTGATTGACTCTTCTTCCTGTAATTTAGACCTTAGACACAATCTCTAGAATTCCTTAGTATATGAGGCCACATCTAGGTCTTTTTGTTTTAAGTTTTGTCTCTTCCTATGGAGTTGGATTTCATAATCCTCCAGAAGATAGTTCTCTTTCAACTTGGTCACCATGGAATTCCAATTTTCTATTGGTTGATTTCCCATTCTTACCCTTTCATCCTGAAGGTATTTCCACCAAGTCAAAGCTGACCCTCTGAGTCTTGACTTGGCCACTTTGATCTTTTGGGCTTCACTTACACCCTCACACTCAAAATGATTCTCCATTGCTTCAATCCAGTCCATGACTGTCTCAATATCCATCTTTCCTCCAAACAAACGTATCCCTTCCAAATCCTTGCCACTTAATGCCTTTATGGCCTTCAAGAAAGGTTCCTCATTCAACACTAGGTCTAGTTCAGGGATGAAGTCTTCCTCTTCAACTTTTTCCTTACCCCTATTACTGGTTTCAGCTTCAAATTCTTTCTTCTTATTAGCATCTACTAGTTCTTCCATCCTCAACCTCATTTCTTCCAAGGTACCCTCAAGGAGTCTATTTTTATCCTTTTGATCTTCCATATCCTTGGCTAATTCTACATTTGTCACCATCTTTGTAGAACCACTAGATTCCACTTCTGACATATACCAATCTTCCCAAGTTCCTCAACTTGCTCTGATACCACTCTGATGTAGCACTAGTCTTTCTTCTCCCTACCTTCTCTAGGGTCTCCTAGGACAATCTCCTGACCTACTAGGGTTCTTCCACTAACCCAATTCTCCTTATGACTCTTCTCACAAGATCCTAACACTTTCAACTAGTGAACACCAACCATGTAGAATCCAAACTCTTCATGCTCTCTCCTAGACCTCAATTGGTCTTTCTTGCTCCATTTGCATAACTTGATCCAAATGGACCCCAAACATTCCCATATGGAAATTTAGTCTCCAAGATTTTTAAAACGACCAATCTCAATATCCACAATCTTCTTTCGAAGTGAAACTCTAAACAAGTTCCAAATTCCAAGTCAAACTCACCCAAAAGAGGGCTACTAGCTTTAGGCCTAGTTAGGCTCCTTTTCTACAATAACTCTTAAAAAATCTAAACAAGTATGAAAATAAACTCCATATCCTGACACCCTTTATCAAGAATATAAGGATTTTCTTTGTCTAGGCTCTTAGAGGTTTCCGTACAGTACCTCCTACGTTCATGCCTAAAATTTAGGGTTTTAGGTCTTTTCCACTATCTGCACAAGAAATGGATCTTCTTGGCTAGAAAATAAAATCACCCAAAATTATCCTCCAATTTAGGGTTCCTTCACTGACTCTTCTACCTTCCCACATTCACTGATTGAAGCTATGAATTCTTTCAATCTCTCTAACAAGCTCTGCAATCACTCGTGATCCCTAGCCATGCCACTCTGGATTGCCTAGGGAATCACCTAAAAAATGGCTTCCATAACTTCCTGGGCCCCCCCTTCACTATACATAATGTACATGGAGTCACCTTCTATAATCCAAGAGCCCGTGCAAGTGCCACAGTGGAAAATGGATCTATGACCCCATTTTTTCACAATGCTTCATTCAGGACAGCGACAGTGCTGAAAACAAAAGAATTTAAACAAGCAACTAAAACTATTGAATCTGACAAACTAAAACCACAAAAATTCTTTTATCCACCTACATTATTCAAATCAAATATGACAGAAGTTGATTTAATCCATTAAACAATTTGATCTTCACAAAATACATAAACTGCAATTGTATTCCAAATTCACAACCCTTACACAATATGAATTCAATTAGCCAACACTGAAAAAATCTTGAGGATGGTCTTATATAGTTGAAAAAGGCTCTTAAAAACTGATTTCATATAGTTAAGGAGATAAATCCTTCAAATTTGCATTCTTGTCATAAATGTTGTCAATGTTGTCAATGACAACATTGACAACTTTTGCAACTTTTTGGATATGCTATCCAAACTTGGTCTAACATTCTCCAAACTTGTCCAAACCACTAACTGGGATGAAATAACACAAAATAGGATATTTAGCACCTTGTTTGACTCATTTGGCATCAAAATACCAAAAACACCCTATTGGACCTAAATGGACACAAAGGTCTCTAAGGACCTAACAAAACATCCTCCTACTTAGCACTCTACACACTAGGACTCTTAGTCCCTTTATTCACCTAATGGTCTGGATAGAACCACTACAAGCCAAAAACATAGAAGAAGCCCTAGGTTACATTGTATCATTAAGCCCACCTAGGTGCTCTTGCACCATAGGGTCTTCCTAACATCTGGTGACTGAGGATCAAATGACTATGAGGCTACAATCAAAGAGAGAGGGATAGCATCCCAAAATTATTGAATAAATTCAGCCATCCTTTTGATTGTTGATTTCAACTCATTCTTATCCCTTTCATCTTTAAAAGTCCTGTGCAAGACCTTCTTTGTAGACTTTTCCAGGTGTTTAGCATCAGCTACTCTGGTTGCATATCCAAGGTCTATCTTCTCAATGGTGAAGTTATCTGCAGTAGCTTCAAAGAGTTCTTTATCATTCTTGGGAACTGCATGTTCAGCCTACCAGTGCCCTATTTTTTCATTAATGTCCACCCTGGACTCTTTCCTAATCCTTTTTGGTTTCTCTGAGGAACCCACACATTTTCTCACCATATCTTCAATTGGCAGTGTTATCGGCAAGACATTTCTCTTTCTGCTGATGGATGTTTCTAACCATTTCAAGGTGGGAATTGGTGACTACTGAGAGTCTACCATTGCCTGTGTTGGACTGGTGGTCATAGAAATTGTAGTCTTTAAATCCCTCCTAATTATCTTTTTCGAAAACAACTTCTTTTGACATGGAGCATTGTGTGTTCTCATCTGTCATCAAGGCATCCATCTCCTCAAGATTGATCACTTCCTTTTCTTCAACTGGTTTGATTTCTTCTTTGAGAGCCTTTCTTTTTGAAGTCCTCGTGGATGGAACTGCATGAGGAGACCTCTGCTTCTTAAGTTTAGATTCAACATCTTTTTTATTTTTAGGTTTAGATGGACTTGAACTAGAAACATTTTCATTAGAAATTGGGATAGCTTTTTCAACATGAGCATTTAGAAATGATCCTCTAGTATTGTGCCTTTTGTGAGGAGGTAGATTTTTACTGGTAATCCATCTTTTGATTATTTTTATAACACTGGGAGTCTTGATGTGGATACTCTCTTTCCTCTATCTTCAAGTCAATTTTAGGGAGTGGCAACCCCTGAACCTTCTCTTCATACTATTTGTCAATTAACTCATCTTCACCCTCTTCTATTTTAGTGGCATTAATGCCTGTTTGTAGCTCAACTTTGATTAAGTGTAAATCAACACCATAACCTTCTTTTGAATTTGAAATCATCTGCGCAATTTTCCCAGAAATCCTCAATCTGAGGGTCATGGCAGAATTCAGAAGGAAAACTAAAATGCCGAGAAGCATACACCCTGATGTCAAAATCTCTCCTAGCCTGAAATGTTTTCAGTTTCAGTTTGTTCAATTCTTGCTCCAAATTAACAGCATCAGAGGACTTCTTACAGGTATTAAAACCAAGTTCTATAGGAAAACTAGATTTAGATCTTACTGTTGGAAGTAGAAGAATGGGAAAACAAGATACTAAGAGGGGGGGTGAATCAGATCTTAAAATTTAACCACTTAAAAAAAATTGATTCACATTCGTACATATATGAATTTTAACCTAACATCAGATAGCATCAATAACATGAAATATGTAACTCATAACACAAAATTTGGTAACCCAGAAACCCAAATAGGTAAAACTGGGGTGGGGATGACACCCACAAAATCTTCACTACTACAACAATAATGTGTGCCTGTTAGGGCTACAAGAGTTCGATTGCGACATGCAATCTACCTGGTTAACGGTATGTTCTATTAAGAACTAAAGATCATTACAATCTACCTTGTTAAAGGACTTCAACTTACAGTAAAGTAAGCACTCAGCTAAGATATTTGAAATAGTCTGCTAGAACCACTCTGTTAAGAGATTTCACCTGATACACCTGTTAGAATGTTCCAAGTAGTGATCCTTCATTATGTACTCAGATGCTGATGATAGATCTTCTCTTTCCAATACCTTCTATGATCTCCCAATCAGATATGTCTTTACTCTGCTTATCACTGCTCTATAATTCTTTTTGATCTAAGCTTCTTCTCAAAATGAATTACTGTTCATCTCTGACGAACACACAACCCTTCTCTATATATCTCTTGCTCACACTCTATTTTTAGGGTTAGAAGCAATCTTATTATATCTTTTCAGATCTGGCAGTGAGATCTAGATCAACAATCAAGATCTATTGTTTATGCCTCCAATGCATACTAATTTCCTGATTGGCTCCATGCCATGCATAGTATAAAACAATTAAATGTGAAATTAACTCAGTAGACAAATATTAAATGCGTACAAATGTCGGCCCAAATCTCATACAAGTTAGCCTAAACCATTTACATCAAAGTTTGAATTAATCCTAACATGTATGCAAAAACTGTTCTGCTCGACACTAAACATCTTTGACGCTTGGAACTTAATATTCTACTTGGATTGACATGATGTAACTCGGCAACCTAAAACCTGCTTGGCAATGTTTCTCAGCCTTGAATTTTTAGTTTGGCCATAGTGATTAACCAACTAAAACTGCCTAAGTAAATGACTAAGCGTGGGTCACTAATCATCAACAAAACTTAGGGATTAACAATCTCCCCCTTTGATATTAGTGGCAAAAAAAAACTTATCATTACAATTCATTCCATCCAAAATGTTGCCTAAGTACACATTGTACCCCCCCCTAGGAATGTAAATCATACTACATACAAAACTTTACATAGTATACATGCCTTCAAAATTTTTTTTTACATGGATACCTGTACTGATCTCCTTATGTTGTATCCTTGTCAGTTCTATCAGATTCCCCCTTGTTTTTGTCACTGATTGCGGTGGGGTCAAGTTATACTTGTCCAAAAACTGTTTATGAAGTTGTAAGGTAGACTCAAATGTAGAGTCCCAACTGTCCTTGACAAACTTCATAACCTATATTTTCACTTCTAGCTCGGCAGCTAGACTGAATAAACTTTCTGCAATGGAGAGATGAGAATCTCTCTTAATTAATTCATTTGTAGATGAAATTTATTTCTGAATGACCTCCAGATGAGGTATCAGGCTTGTCTGAATAGTAATCAATTTGGTCCTAATCTGGCCATCTTAAGCAATGAGCTCGGCTATCCTCCTTTGTGCATAAGTCAACCTGTTAAAATGTAAGGAGCTAGTGCTAGCATCCATACTCAGTGAAATTCTAGTTGACTTTAGGTCTAGTTGCAATTTCTCTAAATCTTGTAGATTATCCTTTGTGAAGAATTCAACATCAGATAACCTCTTATACAAAGAATAAACATTTGTTGCAACTCCTAAAATTTCTACCAGAGAAGAAAATTTAACTTGTTTTATTGCAATCTCTCCTGAGATTTTTGCTAGTACTTTGTTCTCAAATTTCCTCTCAGACCATTGCAACTGTTTCTCACTGGCTTCAATATTGTCATCATTTACCTTTTGTATAATGTGAACTAACTGTTCAAGAATAGGGGCTTGAGGGTTCTCATCTTCCATGTCAAAAGCCTTTACAAATATGTCTTTGATGTCATGTAACACTTGCTTTTTCTTTTTGTCCCTTTTCAATTCCTCATGTCATTTCTTCCTCTTAAGTAGCTCCTGAAGAGTCTCAATCTGTTCATAAGACAAAACATTGGGATCCCAAGGTGGAATCACAATAACTTCATCTAATGTGACACCTAGAATCAGAGACTTCTTCCTCATAACTTTCCTCCTCTTAAATTCAGGTGAACTACTGCTCGGCTTCATTTCTACAATACCTTTTCTAGATTCAGTAGTTGACACCATTGCATCTTTTAGTTCAGTCAAAATTGCCTGCTGATCAGGCATGCTTCCTATCTTAGTTCCAGTGGGAGTTTATGATGTAGAGTGTGGTAGATCAACCAACACTTGCATTTCCTCTTTTTCTTTAGGCTCATTGTTAGTATCTCTTATCTCCTCACTACTATATAGAACTGATTTTACAACCTCTAAAATAGGTGAATGTTGTACAATTACCTCTTGTTCAATTGTTTTCTCCTTTTCTGCTTCTTTCTGAACATCCTTATCCTCAGATTCCTTTTGAGTTCTCTCTTCTTTTTCTTTTTTACTCTTCTCTTCTTCAGCCTTAGTTGCCTTAATAGGTTATTCAATAGTTGAGTCCCTCGGCTCATCCTGACCCTCGTCATCCAGATTTCTAGAGTCATCAATTGTCACATCAATTGAAGTGTCAATAGTCAAATCAACAGTGTTAACTATCTATGTTTGTCCTTGTGCTTCTGTTCCAGTCTTCTCAGGCTCAGTAGAAATGTGAACTATTGATTTTTGTGGTATAGGGGTGGATTTAGTTTCTTTAGACTTTAGCTCAGATGTTCCTTCATTAGTTTTCTTTTCTTTTGGAGCAATCAATCCAAAAATTTCCTTCCAAATTCTAGTACTCTGTTGTACTATCCCTTCAATATCATTTTTAAAAATAGCATAACCTCTCTATTTAAGTATGAATTTATGCTTATATTCTTCAACAAATTTTTCTCTTTGTTTCTTGGTTAGCTCAGGAATGACTTGAGCTAAAGTGCCTTCTCTTATTTGTCTCTCAGTTGTGAGTGCAAATTCCCACTTGCCAGATAGAAATTCATACAACTCACTCGACACATTATTTCCTATTTCTATAGGAGTTAACTTAAAATTACACATCATGTCTAGGAGAGCTTCTTGAACCTTATGTTTATCTTCTACCTTCAATGTTTCATACTTGATAAACTTAAAACCAGATAACCCTGTAGAATTTCTCAAATTCACATACCTCATTAATATCTGTGGGTCTCTTGAATGATGCTATTGGTATTTTGTTGGGTTCATCAGTTTCAGTCTTGTCTTCATCACTTTATGGATCCAAATGTATTTTCCTTCTTGGTTTCTTAACTTGTAGGCTCGACACAATCTTTGTTGCAAATTTTGTCTTCGATCCAGAACTACCTTCTCCAATATTCTTTGCATAGACTTTTGTTTTCTCTACTGGTGATATGGTAGTAGATGCCCTTGTCCTTGGACAATTTGTAATGGGAGGGGTAACTCTAGGTTTTGCTTTACTCGAGTTTGTTACCTTTGCTACTGCTGGCCTCTTCCCTTTTGCCTTAATAGTAATCTCTTCTTTAGATTCACTGAATTCTACTTCTTGTTCCTCAGATACATCTTCTCCTTGTCTATTAGATATGTCTAGAGGTGCATCCTCTAGCTCTTCATCACTCGGAAAGCCAACCATCTTTTTCAAAATTTTCACAATCTTTTTCCTCTTTCTTTCCATGGTTCCTACCTTAAGATTCATCAAAATCTTTACCTTAGATTCATCATAATTTCTGAATCTATTAGCTTTAGTATCAATCTCCTCTACTAGGAGTGCTATGATAGCTACTGATGCTTCATCAATATTAACTTCATAGGGAAATGGCTCCAGCCATGATACCCTAGGTGTCACAACATGAATATAGGTGTAATCTGTATCAACTAAGAAACATATCTCTTCATAGTGCTTCTCCACAAGTGAATTGGGAATTCTAGTCCTCAACCTCATTCTGTTTTTTAATTCTACAAAATAATTTCCCATAATACCATTGAAATTATTGCCTAATTGCTGAATACATTCACTAATCTATAAAATGACGAGTCTGTCCTTTTTCCAGACAATATTTCCTAGTGTAGGAAATGACTTCTGTACATAGAAGAATATAAAAATTAACAAAGAGCCAAACTTACATGATGAGCTTTTGGATTTCCTTATTGATAGTAAGTTCTTGGCTAGTTGTGTCAACTTCAGCTCGGCAAGGTCGTAGGTGTGATTCTTTTTTACTATCTTCCTTGCCTAGTCCACGACTGTATAGGAAACACTATCCAATTGGCTCGACTAATAGAAATTGTGAGCAATCACTCTAGCTCCAAAGTAAAGTTCTAAGTCCTTAATTATAGAGATAGTCATACCTCTATTGTTCCAAACAGCTCCAGTGTTAGTTGCTATCTCTTCTTTGCTTTGATCTCTCATAGTTCATTTACCACTGATAATAGGATACCCAGTAACTCTATGAATAATATCTTTTGTGATCTTTACTGGTCCATTGTCCATCCACATATTCATATTATGAACTTGGCTTAGGACAACCTTAATCCATTCATCCTTGACAATTGTCAAAAAATCTAGGGCACGAGTTAACCCTTTGTCAGCTAAATGTTTGAATTTGTCTTTCAGAATTCTATTTTCACATAACTTGTCATAGGATTTCCTCAATTCGCTATCACCCACTTTGCCAATTTTAAAAATGTAACAAGATATAACATCGTGAATCATAAGTACCTTTGGTGGGATCGATGAGAGAGCTCCATTCAGATCACTCAAAATTGCGCTTTCGGGAACAGCTCAAAAGTTTGGTTGTGCACACGCATCACTTCTTACTAACTTAATTTGTTTCAGAACTTGCAACCATAATCTCTTGGAGTTAGGGTTTGAGAATGAAGAACAGAGTACCTCAGCAAGAAATCACTACGCACTGTTCAACTTTAGTGTTGCCGATGGCACGCTGACAAAATTATCAAAACAAAATTTACTAAGATCAAATTCTGCAACTTCTTCGATTGCTCTAGGGTAAAAGCACAATAATCTGTCACCCTTTTACAAAGGAAAATGATGACAACACCAAAACTGTAAAACTTCAAGGGCATAAAATTCACATTTCTATTGAGAATTTGAAGATGATGTAAACTAATGAAATGTGTGAAATAGGCTGAATTATATGCCTATAATTTTTTTTAAAAAAATTGAACCAAAATTAATATGTTTTTTGAAATTTTAAGGTCTACTTTTCATTTCTTGAAAAATACTGTAAATCAGGGAGTTTACTTCCCGCCAAATCATTATAAGTAAAACATTAGTTTTTCCTCCAATTTTAGAATATGTTTTAGATGACATGTATAGCTAGTGCCCAAAAAAAGAAATAAGTGTTTTCGATGTATACTTTGCCCGTTATAAGTATTCAAAGTCGAACTTATTTGAAATCAACTATTTTTGTCTCCCGCCATTTTTCCCCTATCAAAACTATACCAAAAACCAAATAAATTACATATTATTGAAGAGGACTCTCCTCTCTAGTGTTATCTATGATTTTAAATTTTTTTT
>MU227713.1:3659333-3670896 GCA_018584345.1 Thuja plicata | reverse complement strand
ATTAAAAAATTAAAAAATATCTAGATCTACATGTACATATTTAAATTTTAAAAACAAATTAAATTTACATCTTCAACATGAAACATTTTTTTAAACAAAAGTTCAGAAATTTTAAACATTGAAAATTCCACACATGTACATGTAAATTAACACAGTAAATTAATATCTGAAAATTTATGTAACGTAGTATGTAAAACTTCTAGGGTTTTGAACTATGTGTACTAATATTGAAAATTGAGTACATAATGAAAATGTAGATATAATGATCAAGTTATGACAAAGATTTTTGGCACGTTCTCAAGTAATAAATATATATATCTTAAATTAATTCCCTACATAATCTCAAATGGTACATGTATAGTTATGTTTTTAGTTTACATTATATGGTTAAATTATATGATTTTATCTGATTTAAAGTTTACACGTATAAATTTGTTTCAGAATTTTGGATTTGGGTTTGCGTTTATGTTTCAAAATTTTGGATTTGGGTTTGCGTTTATGTTTCAGAATTTGAGTTTGCGTTTGCGTTTAAGTTTGGAATTGCATTTAAATGTTTTGAAATAACATCAATATATTATATTTTTAGTTTACGTTATGGTTAAATTATATGATTTTACTTGATTTAAAGTTTAAACGTATAAATGTTTCATATTTTGATTTGGGTTTGCGTTTATGTTTCAGAATTTTGAATTTGGGTTTGCGTTTATGTTTTAGAATTTGAGTTTGCGTTTGCATTTATGTTTAGATTTATATTCAACCTAAAAAAATTCATTTCTGTAAAATGAAGAAAAAAACAATTATATTATAATGCTACATAAAAAAAAATCATTTTACACATATGCCTAAATACAGTAAAACATTTAAACAAACAAAAAAAAAAGGGGGACCTACCTGATACTCGGCCGAGTAGTCACCTTCACCCCACACACTGAAATATAGCCCCTCAAAGTGCAAATGAGGGGCTAGCGGGCTATTTTTGGCTTTTTAAAATGATTGGTATACTCAGCCGAGTATAACTCGGCCAAGAGTCCGAAGCCACTCAGCGCCGCGTGGCACCCATGACGAATTGGCCGTGTTAGACTCGGCCGAGTTATAGTCGGTTGAGACTAACGCAAATTTGCACCCCGAAATGTCCCCAGGGGTGACAGATTATTGTTCTTTTACCCTCTATGAATGCTGAAAATTGCAAGGTAAAAGTGAATAATAGACTGTTCTTCCTTATATAGACTCGAAAGGTCAAGATAGGTAAGCATTAAATATTTTTCCCATTAGGTTTGTGCACGCCAGCTGTCATTGGCCAACTAACGCAACTTGCATACCACACAGCTTACCACACTTGGCCATTACACAACTTACTCAGCCAACCAACTCGGCACCTATAGTGCAGATAGCTCTTCTTGGCACTTGTCACAAACATGTCCTGGTGCATCTTAACATATGTAGATATGGACTTTGGCACATTTACATATTAGGAACTGATGTAAGATTTGAAATTTAAATGTAGTTCCTTACATACCTCTATTTCTTAGTTGGGGATGGTGTGATCAACTGATCCATTGGATTGGGTGACCTCGGCTTCAGTGGATTCATTGTTGCTCGGCTCTATTTTCCTTACCCATGTCTGGTTCATCTGTGCTCTTATTTCTTCAACATTAGAAGCAGGAAATCTTGTCCTACACTCTCTCTTAGTGTGACCTATCTTTAAACAACTAAAATAGACTAAGCTTCCATTCATCCAACTCTTAGATTTCCCTCTGACATGTGTCTTTAAGCAATCTTCAGGTGCATATCCATATTCTTCATAGTAATGACAACTTTGCCTTGTATTATAATCCCAGTTGTAAGTGTTTCCTTTCTTAGATGCCTTTGTTTGTGTCTTTGATGTCCATTGTTGTTTAGCATTGGATCTACAGTCTTGTGTCTTATGACCATGTTTCTGACACTTGTAACAATAACCATTAAATCTTGGTTTGGGAGGTGCATCACTTGCTTCAGCCCAACAATCATGTGCTTTATGTCCAAATTTCTTGCAATTAAAACAATAACCATTAAACTTAGGTTTAGGATTGGACTTACCTTTCTTGCTTCAACAAATTTTTTTGTATGACCCAGTTTTCCATAGTGGTAGAAAACAGGCTTGTTGTGCTTTGTCTTTGCATTCCTCCTTTCACCATTCTTAGATGATTCTCCTTTCTCAGTAGACATCTTTGGTTCAGTGTGACATAATCCAGAAGAATCCTTTGACCTTCTTGATGCTTCCATCAGATTCTCAAAATGAGTCAAAGCTTCATTAGGTTGTTTAACCTTTCATTCAGTTCCTTCTCAGATCTCATATCACCTTTCAATTGATTGTTCTCAGAGCTCAGATTTATCATTTCCATATCTTTCCTACTAATCTTTTGATTTGCAAGTAGTAGTTGATTTTCCATGTCAACCTAATTGATTGTCATCATCTGCACATCATGTGTCCTTTCATCAAGTCTGATAGTTATCACTCTTTTGTCTTGTTCTGCCATAGCTTTGTCATCTTCATCTTTCTTCTTTTGTTCCACTACTTCACATAGTCTCACTGTCTGCATTTCTTGTTCTCTTTTCGAGTTTCTGACTTCTTCACACAGTGCATTGTTCTTTTCCAGTAGATCTGTAATTGCTGCATCGCTCTAAGTAGAATATCCATTCTGAAACAGATTTGCAGTGTCATCTTCCTGGTAATGAGTACCATTCATTTGTTTGGCCAAATCTTTCCTAGCTGTCAATGATTTCTTCAATTCTTCTCTTGCTATCTCAAGCTGATGTAATGCTAGTTGAATCTCAATCTTCTAATTCTCAATGACTTTTCCTAACTTGTAAACCTCCATCTCAATATTTGTACTCACAAGCTGATTAAAAGCTTTTGTAGGTGAACTGTGATTTGATACCAATTTTTGGAAGTACAAGAATGGGAAAGCAAGATACTGAGAGGGGGGGGGTGAATCATATCTTAAAACTTAACCACTTAAAACAAATTGATTCACATTCATACATATATGAATTTTAACCTAACATCAGATAACATCAATAACATGAAATATGTAACTCATAACACAAAATTTGGTAACCTAGAAACCCAAATAGGTTAAACTGGGGTGGGGATGACACCCACAAAATCTTTACTACTGTAGCAATAAAGTGTGCCTGTTAGGGCTACAAGAGTTTGATTGCAACATGCAATCTACCTGGTTAAAGGTATGTTATGTTAAGAACTAAAGATCATTAAAATCTACCTTGTTAAAGGATTTCAACTTACAGTAAAGTAAGCACTCAACTAAGAGATTTGAAACGCTCTTCTAGAACCACTCTATTAAGATATTTCACTTGATACACCTATTAGAATGTTCCAAGTAGTGATCCTTCATTATGCACTTAGATGCTGATGATGGATCTTCTCTTTCCAATACCTTCTGTGATCTCTCAATTAGATGTCTTTACTCTGCTTATCATTGCTCGGTCATTCTGTTTGATCTAGGCTTCTTCTCAAAATGATTTACTGTTCATCTCTCATGAACACACAACCCTTCTCTATATATCTCTTGCTCACACTCTATTTTTAGGGTTAGAAGCAATCTTATAATATCTTTTCAGATCTGGCAGCGAGATCTAGATCAACGATCAAGATCTATTGTTTATGCCTCCAATGCATACTGATTTCTTGATTGGCTCCATGCCATGCATATTATTAAACAATTAAATGCAAAATTAACTCAGTAGACAAATATTACATGCGTACAAATGTCCGCCCAAATCTCATACAAGTCAGCCTAAACTGTTTACATAAAAGTTTGAATTAATCTTAAAATGTATGCAAAACCTGTTCTTCTTGGCACTAAACAACTCTAACCCTCGGCACTTAATATTCTACTCGGCTTGGCATGATGTAACTCGGCAACCTAAAACTTGCTCAGCAATGTTGCTTAGCCTTGAATTTTTAGCTCGGCCATAGTGATTAACCAACTAAAATTGCCTAAGTAAATGATTAAGTGTGGGTCACTAATCATCAACAAAACTTAGGGATTAACACTTACCTTCCTTTCTTTGAGGTCTTTGTGTACATGGGCTAACTGGTAACGAACCTAAGTTATAAAATGTAAATCCAGAGCATATCTAGGCAATTTGAATGGTTCTCCTTCAAATCCGCCAAATCTTATGTAAGTAAACCTTCTGAATTGTATGAAAAAACTCCCAAAAACATTAACAAATTTCTTAGACTCCTCTGACATTCTCTGTTCAATGTTCCCCTACAGTTCAAAATTCAACCTTCTGAGAAAAACACCATTTACTTTTATAAAACTGTTAACATCGAATTCCTTCTGCAGATGGGAATAATAATCATACACCTTCATATTGGGAATAGGTAATTCATGATATAAACCATCCCACTTTCTAGTACAAGATAACACATAGAACAAATAAGAAGACATATAAAAACCATCGATCTTTTTTGAATAATTTGCCAACTGATGATGAAGTTCATCAGCAATACAGTCTGCCCAATCAATGAACTTTTCCCATGCCAAAGTTATCTAGGTAAAGAAATACATCCAGTCATGCCAGTAATAAGCATGATTATTACCTTTGATCCTGTTCAGCAAAATCACTAACTTTGCAACCTCAGGCTTGAAATGATCTATTGTAAGAGGTTTGGGCAATTTCATTTCTATAAACCTATTTCTTTTTCAAGAAAACAGATTGGGAGGAAGCAATGGTCCATCCTTCATAAGGGTCCTTTTCTAGAATGCCCATTGTTGTAAGCATGACATCTCTGTTTATAAAAGTCAGGGGGATTCCATAAATCTTCTTAATACATCTCTCCTCCCTATTTTACCTTTTAACACACTCCATCAATAACTCCAGACAAGGGGCCGCTAGGGAAAATGTTGCTGCATCAGCTAGACCACTTAACACCACCTTCTCTATTATAGAACCAGAAACAAGGTTCTTGATTTTACTACGAATTTCCTCTAAGGCACCCATTTTTATCATCGTATCATCACACTCAGGTAGTGAACTAACCAAAGGAGAGGTTCATCCAAAATTTGGGAGTGGGGACTTCATATTTCTTAAGGAAAATATTTATAAAAGACCGAGATTGCAAAAGGAAAATAGAGCCTTTCAATATCAAACTTTTTCAAATGGCTTCAATTTCGAACATGGACTCTGGAAGAAAAAAACACTAACCTGAAGATTTTGCACACTCTAAGCTTCTTAGGATGAGATTATACCTTCTTTTTCTCCACAAATTCAACTTCACCAGAAAAATTGATAGCACAAACTCTCATTTTATAACTGATTTTCTCACAAAATGTGTAAGATCTGCATTTAATGACAATGCGGGCTCTTAATTAAATGCCACAAGAGTTTTTGCCTAACGTGATCATTAATTATTGCACATATTAAATGATTTAAATGACATATAAGTGTCACATCTAATGATGATTATATCCGTGACACGCACGGGTATAATTATCACCTGCTAGCTATCATTTCAGTCATGTCACTGCTGTCTTTTCACCTATTCAACATGCAAGCTTCGATTGAACTGTGAACCTTGATATAGCCTAGTTCAAAAATTAAGTTCAATGGGTAACAAGGCATTACTTCCTTCCGTTGTGTGTTCATAAAAGACCACATGAGCGGAAAAAAATTAAACTCAACTACACTTTATACAAGATGAAGACCGCAATTAAACCTTGAACCTTGAACCTTGAACTAGACAAGTTCAAGATTCAAAGTTCAACGGGAGATTGGACTATGAAAACCGCACCATTCATTTTCACATAAAAGAAAAGAAAGGAAAAACACACCACAAGGCAACTTTGAACTTTGAACCTTGAACTAAGTAAGTTCAAGATTCAAGTTCAACCGGCAAGGAGAAAATGCAAACTAGACTGAAAGATATGATGACATTTTTACTTTTAAGATGACAAACTCCTGATTTTAGGAAATGATAAAATGTAGGGTATGAGTTAAAAATCCGGGGTAACACCCAAGAAACCAGAGGAATACATTTCTTCTCTTCAGAACTAGAACATAGAAAGTGCTTATCAATGCTTTAAATCTTATCGGAAAACTTAGAAGGTATTCTAAAGAGAATGAGCGCATATATGATTAAATTTTTTAAGAAAGCGTTGAGTAAAGTGACTTTACCCGCTTGAGAAAGAATAACACCTTTCCATCCAGCAAGTTTGTTGTTAAAATTATCAATAATATATCCATCTAAAAAGAGTCAGGTATCTTATTCCCCAGGGGGAGACCCAAATAAATAGAAGGGAGGGAAGAAATTTTATAGTCTAGGATAGAAGAAATTTTCTTTTGTCTCTCCTCCGGAGTATTAATGAAGTATATAGAACTCTTATTCCAATTTATTAGTTGACTAGTGGCCTTAGTATAAGACTTGAAAACCCCTTTCATGGTTCTAGCCTCTTTAATAGTATCCTCACCCATAGTAATAGTGTCATCAAAAAATTGCTCGTGTGAGCATACTAGGTTAGTAGAAGAAGGATGCAACCCCTTGAGAGTCCCTTCATTGATCAATTTCTAGACATATCTCCCCAAGCTCTTCATGATAATAGTAAATAAAATAGGGGAAATGGGGTCTCCCTGTCTAATACCCCTAGAGTTATTAAAGAAGGAAGAAGAAAATCCATTTATCAGAACAACAAAGGACACAATAGAAGTATGTTGATCAATAATGTGGATGATTCTAGGTCCAAACCCAAACTTAACCATCACTTTCCTCAGGAACATCCAGTCAACTCTGTCATAAGATTTAGCAAGATCCAATTTTAATAGAAAGCCCTACTTCTTAGATTTCGATAGAGAATAGATATTCTCATGCACTGCATTAATAGATTCTAGAATTTGTCTTCCGAGGATGAATCCATTCTGCTAAGGAGAAATGACAGAAGGAAGAATCTTAAGGAGCCTTAAGGTCAACACTTCAAATCTGGTTTTGTAAAAAGAGTTACATAAACTTATGGGTTTCAACTGATCAAAAGAGTTGGCACCTGTATTTTTGGGAATGAGGGCTAAGAAAGTGGCATTGATTTCCTTTAGCAATCTCCTACACCCATATAACTCTTTAACAACATTCGAAACATCTTTCTCGACAATGTGCTAGAAAATTTGGAAGAAAAACATCGGAAAACCATCAAGACCGGGTGCCTTATATCCATCAAAAGAGAAAATAACATCCTTTATTTATTTGGAAGAGGGAATAACATCCAACATTTTATTTTGATCATTTGTAATGATACTAGAGATAGCACTTATCAGCTCACCCTACGCAGACATCAAAAGATTTTGATCAGCAACAAGAAGTTTAGAAAATTAGTCCACTGCTTCCTGTTTCATGTCCTCCTCGTTATACAAGAAAATACTACCCTTCTAAATTTGACTAATCATGTTGGCTACCCTATGTTTCATAGTAGTGATGTGAAAATACTTAGTATTTCTATCACCCTGCTTAAGCCAAGTAACCCGTGATCTTTGTCTCTAATAAAACTCTTCCTTGGAAATAGTATTATGATAATCAGCCAAAGCTTCATCCTCTTTATTTTTAACATCTTCAGAATACCCAAAACGCTGCATAGAATCATGGATTTGTTTTATCTTAGATTTTGCTGAATCTTTTTGTTTAAAAATGTTACCAAAAACCTCATTCTTCCAATTTTTGATTTCAGCTTTGATCATAATCAATTTCTTAGCAACTTTGAACATAGCCTTTCCATCAATCTTAGTACCCCACCATTCCAATATGCTTCTCTCCCAGTCAAGGTGAAGAGTCCACATTTTTTCAAAGTGAAAAGGGAAATTTATTTTTTATGAGATAGGTTGAGTAGAAAAAGAAATAGGGAAATGGTCAGAACCAATCTTCTAAAAAGAGGAAAAAGAAAAATGATACTTACCATACCAGTCATGGGAGATAAGAGCTCTATTGAGTTTAAATTGGATACATTCTTTCCCCATTCTTTTGTTGGACCAGGTATAGTTTATTCCTTGTAAGTTAATATCATATAGAACATGACTATTGATAAAATTCATTAAATCTAAACTACTTTCTAGCTGAGAGCCCGAACCACCAAATTTATTGGAGTCATTAAGAGGGGTATTAAAATAACCCATGATCATCCAACAATCCTCCAAAAATTGGACTCTTTGGTCATACACTTTATGCCAAAAATTAGCTCTACCACACTTTGTGTTGGGAGCATAAATGTTGTTGAGGACCCAATCAAAGTTATCCCTGATATGATGCATATGGACAAAGACCATGTTATCATCTTCAAATATAACTTCACCTCTAATAATACATTTATTCAAAAAAATGGTCGTACCTCTGGAAGCTCCTTTAGAGTTGCTACTTCTAATCCCACAGTTGTGGAAAAATTTAATCTTTTCAACTCTTTCCTTAATCATTTTGGTTTCTTGGACCAGAAGAATATCCGATTTATGCTCCCTAATCAAATTCTTGAGAAATTCCTATTTATGGGGGGCATTCATTCCCCTTATATTACATGATATGATCTTTGTTTTTCATTTGGAGTAAAAACCTTCTGGATGGTCCTCCATTTTCCATCCACAACATCATACCAACTATCATTTTCTCTGCTTTTTTTCTTTTTTGGTCTTCTTCTAGATCTATTTTCCTCACATCCACCTTCTTACTCCTCATGTTGATAGCTTCCAAACCAGTCTGGAAGGAAGGATAATCACCTCCTCCTTTTTTGTTCTTCTTTTTACTGCTTACTATCTTTAGTTATTTCTCATTATCCATTTGAGAGATCAAAAAGGGATATTCTTCTCTTCCATTAAAACCCACCAAAGTATCCAAAACTATGTAAATATCAACCATTATTTTGTTGAATTAGAGAGAATCTAAGTGACCAATACTGTTAAGAAAATCTTGGGCTTCATTATAGGAAAGGAAAGGTCCATCTTCGGGCATCCAACTCAAGTTGTCCAAGAGATCACTTTCATTGCTTAGAACATGAGTGTTTTCATTCCCATTTGACATCTGATCTTTTCATGTAACTTCCAATTCCTGATGGGGAAAAGTAATCAGAACATTACACATTCCTTCAGAGAAATCACTCACATTATTATCATTGGCCAACCTCTAAGGAGGAGATTTAGAAATTTCACCTTGAGGCTAATCGAGAATGATCTTAGCTATACTATTCTCCTCATTAGAGGAAACCATCTCTTCCCTAATCCCCAAATCTTCCTTTGTATCACTGCTCTCCCTTGGTTCATTATCATCCTTCGCCCACCATTCTTTTCTATTTCCTTTAATATTATGGATGTCCCTCTCTTTCCCCTTTTTTGAAGGATAATTTTTAGCCCAGTGACCCGATTTATTACATTTGAAGGAAACAAAGGGAAAAGATTCAAATTTCAACGATTGCTGCCATTTCTCCTATCTTGACATTATATCTATAGAAAGAGGTAAATCAGTGGATTGACTAACATTGATACATAAACTAGCATAAACCAACCTAGATTTTGAAGCAGTAGCTGTGTCTATGGAAATAAGTTCCCCCATAGTACTCACATACCCTAAACACCCCCTCATTCCAAAACTCCAGAGGGAGCCCTGGAAGTTTCACCCAAACTGGGGAAGATTCTACAAAAGATCCATTCAGGTCAAGATTAGGACCCCATTTTCTTAAAGCCAAGGTTGATTTTCCCAGCATCCAAGGGTGACCACAAAGGGCTTGAACATCATATCCTCCCTACTGGTGAAAGAAAATGATAAATGCACTTTAGCCATGGTAGAAATATCAACCTAACCCTTCAAGAACCACCCACGAATTACATATTTTCTCACCACACCAATATTTGGTCTTGGGACAACAAATTTCCAACTAGCACCATCTCCATAGACGCTATGGAACTACCCAGAACCAGATCAGGAACAAAAATGCTAAACTCACCTTTGGAAGGATCTGAGATGTTGTTGACTTCTGGAAAAGATGATTTCCCAGAGGGACGCTTACCAAACAAATTTAACCATGGTCACTCCCCAAGCATAGGACCATTTGAGGAGACAAAGTGTGGCCCACCCCCCCCACATTAGGCGACACAAAGTCAACCCTATCATCCAAGTCCTTACCTCTTTTCGAAGCATCATCCTGGGAATCCGATGCCTTACCTTCACTCAAATTTCTAGCTTCCCTCGAAGCCTTTTCTGTGTCTGCATTCTTTCCTTGTCCCTTGGTTCCCCTTCCCTCTCTCACTGTTCAAACTTGATCTTTCGCCTTCTAAATTCAAACCCTCTCTCTCGTTATCCATTGTCCCTATCTACTTTTACATTATTTCCCTTGTTACCCAACATAGAATGGTGGCTGATGTGGATGTTGTTGACAAAGAAAAAGGGACAGGAAACAAAATTGGTCCAGTCAAGAGAACAAGAGAAAATCTGCAAATTTGAAAAGGAAGGTAGATAAAACTCCTCAGGACGTCTCATTGACATTCCATTAGTTGTCTTAAGGGGAAAAATTAAATTCTCATATTAAATTTCTATTCAAAATTATGATCAAATAAATCCTCTTGAGTATATATCAAATTGATAAGTAAGACGAACAAGAATGCTCGTAATTGGTTGATAAACAACATAAGCTCAAAAATATAAAGGACCATACTAACTATTCATTAGGATCTCATCAAGTGAATATATAGCGATTATCATTGAAGATGTAGAAACACCAGAATCATTAAGCGTAGCATATAAAGGACCATACTAACTATTCACAAGGATCTCATCAAGTGAACATATAAAAATTGCCATAGAAGATGTAGAACCATTAGAATCATTAAGCATGCCCAACAACATATTTTTTAGAATCATATAAACCAATTGCTTGAAAAGATCAGTATTACTTAGTTCCTAATGTGAAGATTGTTCCTCAAAAAAGTCTATTCTTATAATAAATCCTTATGGATGTAATTATCCAAATAGATATCATTTAACAGTGTTGCAGCGATACAGCCGGTTGGGGAAGAGGTGGAAAGTAGAGGCTGCATGGGTAGCAGGGGAGGCGGTGTTCCCTGTCCTACGATGTGGCCTTTCAGTGTTAGGACTGATGATTTAGTTCTGATAGGAGGGAAGGAGAAGGATATTCCTCCTGATAGGCCTACTTTCTGTGTGGGTGTTTTTCCTCCTGGGTTATCTTTTCTCCTTTCTTCGTGTGTAAGCTTTTTGGGGCTCTCTTGGACGGAGAGCTGGATTTCTCTTACTGGTGCGTGGATGCGGCGGTAGAGGAGACATTCTGTCTCTCCTCAGACAGATTTGAGGACTGTGCTGGTGATCAGATCTGGTTACTTTGTGCCTTCCGTCCCCCGGGGTTGGGTGCCCAATGCCTTTGGGGGTTTGTGGAGTGCTGTTTCTTTGCTGTGGCAAAGACCTGTGCTTTTTCTTGTGGCCAGAGATGTTGGGTGGCTGCAGAGATACTGGGGCAGGGTTCTTCCTGTTGTGGCCACTTCCGGAGACCCTCAGGTGAGGGGTTCCTTTTGGGTCTTTGACTCT
>MU227713.1:3597268-3611869 GCA_018584345.1 Thuja plicata | reverse complement strand
TCTCCTATAAAGAGGTCAATGATTTAAAGATTACAAAAAATGATTTGAAACCTTTTTTTGTGAACCCTAAAACGGGTGAAGAGATCGTTGGCAAGAAGCCACACATTTCTATTCGATGGTGTCGACATCCACAGATAGCTGCACATTTTTGGGAGCGGTGGTGGATGGTATTTGACCATCCACCACATGCTAATCATGAGGTCCCATTATATTTTTTTTTAAAATTATGGGCTGAATTTCAATTGGGTAGGAAACCCAATTACTTTGATATGAGAGATTTTCAGGGGGTCGGTCGGGGTATGCCGCAGAGCAGGACAGGGGCCAAATTGAGTGATAGAACTCAAAATCATGTGCTTAATGAGCCCCTTGTTCTTCTTCCTACTTCAGTAGTGCCTGCACCTATCCACCATCGAGCAGTGCACTCAGCTCCTGGTTCATTGAGTTCCCTTTCAGGGAATTTGTTATAGCAAATGACCCAGGCAAGGGTTTCCCCTAGCATAGCACACGTTTGCACGAGCTATAGTTTTGTTTACTAAAGTCATTGTTATTGCTCGTCATGCCGCATTCCTATCTTTAGAATGACTTTTCTTTCCGATTGTGTCGAAGGCACTAGCAACAGTTGATACAACTTGTTTTAGAGACTCATCATTCTTCTTAGATTTCACATAAATTCGTAACCTCTTCATCACTTTTCTCATTTTAGTCATTTTAATTAGTTGTAACATTAATTGACATTGAAACCCAAATTCTTTATTATAAAAAAATTGTCTAAACAATCTACTCACGTATGTCCTAATCTGTCTCCATGAAACCAAACCATCCAGATTGTCTAGCACATCATTTTTAATTTGTAATTGTTCATTCATTTCATTATCATCCAAATGGGTTTCTTTCTCAATTGGTGTTTGTATGTCTACATCCACATTGTTGATCTCAGAATTTATCGTTTGATTATCAATTTCAATTGGGGTTTAAATTTCACTTTCAATTGGTGTTTGATTTTTAGATTCTTTATCATTATGATTAACATTACTAATTTGTGGTTTTTGATGTGCAATATAATATGTTACTCTATTTTCTTGAATAAAATCTAATTGATTTAAAGAGTAACCCGCTAATACAAAAAGATCAAGTTCTTCATCACAATAAGTTTTATTTGGCTGTGAAGAGATACTTGTATCCAACACTTGATTAGAAAATGCACCTGAATTTTCTCCTATTGTATTTTCTTCTTCAACCTCTGCATCCATCATGGTGTCCTCATTGTTCTCATCTTCTGAACCAATTGTTGAACTCGATTCTCCCAAATTATCAAGGTTTCGAATTATTTCTCTTCTTTCTTGTTGTCATTTTGCCTCTTTCTCTCTATTTGTTGCAATCTCATCAGCTGTCAAAACCTTTCTTTTCCTCTTTCTATGTTTGTTTGATCCCATGTTTGCACCAAAATTTAAATTCAAATGAATCCCTTCTTGTCAGATCCAAAACAAGATAAGAAAAGAGAATGTTCTTTCAAAATATTCTTTCTATAACACAGATATGTCATACAAATGATTGAATAATTATCAATCATTGAGAGAAGGCCCACAAAACTATTTTTTATCTCCAACAGATCTTTCAGAAATGGGCACCCATTATTTAAATGAAACGGGTGCCCATTTATGAAATGGGTGCTCGTTTTAAAAAATGGATGCACGTTTTGGTTTCAACGGTCCAAAATAAAATGGGCACCTGTTTTTTGAATTTTAAATAACGGGTGCCCGTTTCTAAAAACTAGGAGTGGGGACTGTACCTCCACCTTGGTTTTTGGTTTGGGACAGGCTCGGTCCCACCAAGCTTGTGCTTGGCCTTGCAAAAAAATGACTAAGGCATTTAAAAATAAAATTTGCACCTTGTCATGATTTTTCGAAGGTCAACCTGAATGAAATTTTAGATGAAATGAAAACCCATTTCAGTTCATATTGTACAGATTATAAAAATATAATTTTTATAATGATATGACAAATTTTAGTATTTTTCCAATAATTATTACGCCAAATTGGTACCTAAAGTTGAAATCGTAAGGTTAACTAAAATTTTAATAACTTTTTTGATTTTAAGTTTTTGAAAAAATGAATTATATTTGACCAATCTACATAGAATTTCCTTCAAGATTAAAAAAATAAAATCCAAAAAAAGTTAATTTTTCATCAAATTATGGTGGTCGTACACCAGAGGTTTTGAAAATGTACTTTATACTCAATTAAAAATGAATAAAAAAAAATATTCAATTAAAAAAAAATAGAAATATTCTAACTAATCTTTGATGTGTTAGCTACCTTTCCCCAGAAGGATTTACAAAAATTTATTTATTTACTTCAAAATAGGGTGGTCGTACACTTGTGTGGTATGGTCCTCAAACATATATTTTGAAAAGAGGTTTTTAAACATGCCTGCTAAAATATATTTTTTACCATGTGGGTATTAAAAAAAATTTACATATTTGAAAACTAGACTCCGAGCACTACATTTTCTATTAGTGGATTTTTCTGAGATTCAATCTCTAAGTGCCTCAAATTTTGACATCAATTGACTGCACATTTAAAAAATAGGAAAAACACTTCCACTTTTTGCCCAAAAAGTGGACTCAACTTCTTGCTGGCACCCTAGAACTAATCTTTGTCAAAAAAACATTAAAATCCTTTTTGAACTATGATAACTAATTTAATGTCAAAAAAATGTTGCCAAAAAATAAGCATTTTCCTCATTTAACTAATATGTCAATGCTCAAAAATCTATTAATTTGAAAAAAAAGTCAAAAATCTATTAATTTGAAAAAAAAGTATTTAAGAGGAGGCAATGTACCACACATACAAGTCGGCACAATTTCTAGGCAACATAGTCTAAATTAATGAATAGTCACACTCATATAACCAGAAAAAAAAACTTTTATTTATAAATTTTTATCTAAGAAATCCAAAGCCTTTCCATGTTGTATATAATCCCCCATAAAAATAAATGTAATGTTGATCAACAGTTCTAGCATCTAGTTTGGTTTCCACAAATTGATAAATGGTCAATTTTTAATCAATTAATCAATGATATATTTTTTGACATATTGAAATTTTTGTAAAGGTCACCACACCATAGTATTATGGGGCTATACATGCATATTGAATGGTATTGTGAGGGCAACAAATAGTAAATAAATCCTCTTATATTAAAAGGTATATAATTTAATTTAATTATATACATGCTAAAGAAAGTCGATTGTCCTAATGTTTAGATAGTGTATTGTTTACATATTATAAAGGAAAGTAAACGTTCCTAAACTATGTGTACAATAATATTACTTATAAAACATAAGTTGAGTAGTTTGGAAATGCAAAAAAATAGAGCTAAAGCTCATGTTTTGGAAACAAAAAATTCACTAGATCCATCTTAACTATAAAATGTAGCTTACCATCTTTCCATACAAAAAATAATCCTGCTATATTCATAGGAAATGTTTCATACTTGAACATCAAAATATAGGGAATATTCACATCTCATTATCGATACACAAGATAATTTCCTATATATGTATTAATCATTCAAAAGATCATACAACATTTAAAGGTAGATTAGATAAATGAACTATATTAAAGGATAGGAGTTTTCTAGTTTGGCATGGCATATTTCCTTCATCTACTAGCTAGGTTCCTCCATTAGGTTGAAACTTCACAAAAATTGAGAGGTAGAACTTTTTCAAACTTCTTCATGTACCAGAGTATTTTCTTTTTCTTTTGTGTGATGATTTAAAAATGATGGATAAAAAAGATTAATGTGAATGTGTTCTTGGGCACCAAGATTATTTAAATCTCATGTAGAACATAAGTTCTAGCTACCAACAAAAGCATAGTAATATAAGAAAGTGATCAAGAAAAATCAAATACATGTTTCTTCTCCCCATAAAGTTTCCAAGATCAATTAGTATCTTTAGCATCACATTACTACTTACAACCTTGGAACCAAAATCATTCACATTCTCCATATCCAAATTTATGCAATCTATATGTAAAGCTTGTGGTTGAAAGTTGAATAGAGAAATAATCAACTAACCAACCCTCCACCACATTGTCTCCCAACTTGGAATGCCTAGAGGGCCTCCATTTATAATTTTTCCTCCACACAATGTCTTTTATCACCTTCATCTTGATCCATACCCATCTTGGACTAGATTTCATCTCCCAAATTAAGTCAAGGCTCAATGTCATTACTTTTGAGTGCCAAAGTAATGGTATGCATGTATCTAGCAAATATTTCAATTGAAACAATTGTGGCCAATATGTTTGTTTACCTTATATTATAACCAAAACATATTTTGGACACCAAAGCTAACTTATTTTAGAAATGATTAAATTTCAATGTGATAAAAATATGGACTAATATCATGTAACTTTGTGATTATATATTGGAAATCAAATTAATTATTGGGACATAATCATATGAGGATAAGGGTAGGAAAAGGCTAAAAGAAAAGGTCCATGTTTATGTAAGCTTCTAATATTTTTCTACATGTTTAGTGAAGAAACATGGAGGAAAATAAAACTAAAATTGCATCTAGACTTAAAATTCTACCACTACCTCTAATGCAGGGAACTAAGTAATTTAAATTCAAATTAAAAATTACAATCATTACAAACCTAGCGTTGCATGGATGTGCTCATGATGTGTTGATGTTGCCTTGCTCTTTGAATCCTCAATATGGAACAATGTAGCTATATGAATCATTTCATTTTCATTAAAATAATTTGTAAATTGTCGCGCTTAGATATTTGATGAGGGGAATACGGGGTTGACAAAAACTTGTGTTATGTTGATATTCTCATGAAGTTTTGATGTTGAGTTTCTCTTTGAATCTTCAATATAGAATAATGTAGCTATTTTTATTCTCTTCCTTTATTTAAAATTCTTTAAAGGGATGGATTTATAGATTTGATAATGGAAAGAAAGGGTTAAGATTGGTTTGAGATGGAGGGATAATATTTCATGAGGTAAAATTTAAACTTAAAATTGAGAAGGGGAAGAATTAAATACAAGTGATCGATGGATGAAGGTATAGGATTAACCTTATTAGATGGATGTTGAGATCAAAAGTTTGTTTAAATTTTATTGAAGGTAGTTGGAGATGGATGACTGAGATTATCTAAATAATTTGGAGGCTAAGACTGAACATCGCTTTCATTTTAGAATGATGAATTGCATTTATT
Organism: Thuja plicata; assembly: GCA_018584345.1. Lineage (NCBI taxonomy): Eukaryota > Viridiplantae > Streptophyta > Pinopsida > Cupressales > Cupressaceae > Thuja > Thuja plicata. The sequence goes on along the minus strand of MU227713.1, from coordinate 3,606,641 downwards.
TTTATTTTATAATTTTTTGGGGAGAAAGGATTAGAAGGTTATGATTTATTTTATAATTTAGATGGATAAGAGTAAATGTTGACTCAATTTTGGACTATTTGTATATATTTTTAATTTTAGATTATAGATGTGACATGATTATCTAATTAATGGAGGATTAGATTAGGATTCAAGGATTTTAACTAATTAATTAAATAATTAGATTGTTTAATCAACAAAGGAGAATCAATTTAAGATGTTAGTTTAGATAAATATGATTTATTTAATTTGTTGATGATCATGGAAATGTTAGAAGTTAATTTTTAAGTAATTGAATAATTATAATATATTTGATAAACTAGTGTTGATATGATGAGAATGTGGTTACAAACTTAGGATATTAGATGTGTTGAAATTGGTGATGCTAGGTGTGTTGTTAGTACGTGGTTAATTTTTTTTGTTTACAATTTGTTTCTCTTCAATATAACATTCTGAATAGAGAAAACTAACACCATATCAAAGATAAATCAAATATAAACACTTGATGATATTTTTAAATATGTGAGTTGATTAAAAATAAATTAGTATTAAAAAATGGATTACTAATGCCCTTTTAGGGAGTGGGTAGGTTGATTAGATCTACGTAGTCTATTGAAAGTATTATCAAATTTGAAGGAATAAATAAGATATGAGAAGGTAGGTGAGGAGATTAACATGTAGCATAACTAAGGGGAGGTTGGCTAGGTGCATGGTGGTCAGGGTATATGGGAGTGGGGAGTGGTGTTTGTATATGGAGAGGATGTGTGGTAAATATGATAAAAAGGAATACATTACGACTATGACATTAGTGTGCTAATATGAAGACTATAAATACATGTGGGGGAATCACTAAGAAGATTATAAATACAACGGTTAAATTATGTTTCATGCATAAGGGATAGGCACAAAATTAGAGTAAAAAAGAAAAACAAGAGAATGTCAAATGAAACGTGAATGAAAATAGAAATGCAAGGTCTCGTAGTAGTTCAAAAATATGGGGGATTAAAAGTGGCTACAAGTAATTTTGGGATCTAGTACACAATATAAGGAGCACAATAAGAGGTCATGTTCAAATGAGCTTGAATTCTTTAGAAGTATATTTGATTCTAAAACAATATCAGGGATAACTTTAAGAAACCCCCTAGGTAAAGGTGTAAAATCATGGAAAAATTTTCTTTATTTTGGGGGAAAAATATTAATTTTGATGCAGGAGCATCCAGGGTGAAGAGCAATCTTGCATCACCCAAAAACATTGTCTAGTTTTTCAATAAGGGCTATCTTTGGATAGAGTTACTATTTTTGGAAATTTTACTATTTTTAGTAAGTTGTTCATTTAACAACAGATTATTCTAATTGCTTCTCCGGAGGTTTATTTTGGATATATAAGCCTGCTGGTAAAGTTTACTGCCAAGAACAAGTCTGGTTTTGAAGATATTGAATTTTCTATTTTGGTGAGGTAGCATGAAAAAAAAATTGAACTCAGTTTTCAAGGCCTTAGAGGATCCAAAAGGGGGTCAAATTTTGATCATCTCATGCTTTATCATCCTAGGTTGTAGAGCGCTTCGTGACATTTATGAAATGGGGTGATAATAGCCAATCGACTCAATGGTTCACAAGTTATGGTTTTCAAAAGTTGTGCCTTTAGGACTCAAGTTTCAAAACAAAAAGGAAGAGAGAGAAAAATCACTTAAGGCGGGAAATTGAACCATTATGTGCCAAAATTATAAATTTTTACTTTCTATAATATTCTAAGGTAGTTAATTGTGCTCCTTATATAGGTAGGAAGGGGGATTTTAGGGTTTGGTTCCAGAAATGTAGGTTGTGGTGTTGTCTTGTAGAATATTGTAAGGAAAATGCTAATGTGAATGTAACATGTTATTTCTCTGAATATTGTAATGTCATTTTATTGAAGATAATAGATAGCAAGTGTTTATGTTCTTTCCATTGTTCTCTTCTTGCAATTTTCTATTTATTTCCTTGTTATGTTGAGTGTGTTTGGTTGAATAAGGGGAGTACCCTTCATCAAATTTTATTGGCAAATTGTTTTTAATTTTAAAGGAAAAAATATTAATTTCTATTGGTTTATTTTATTCAATCGTATGAAAATTCTAGAAAATTTTGGCTAATCTTTCATTATTGCGGAGCAAAATAATAATGTATTTGATAATTTTTTAACTTTTAAAGGATAAATATTTAAACTTGTAATGACGAATCATTTTTATTCATATGGAAAAAATAGAAAACTTTGGTGAATATCTCATTATTTATGGAGAAAATATATTTTCTTTGGCGATTTTTTGTTAGTCCCTTAAAAATTGTAGAAATGTTTTGGCTAATATTTTTTTATTTATGGGGAATTTTTTAATTTTTTTGGCAATTTTTTCAATCCCTTAAAAATTAAAATGTGGGATTTTTTCAATCCATATTCTAATTTATATTAATAGCCACTTGCCATGAGTGATGAATCATCATGATGGGCCAATGTCAAATGGCAATAAATATCATTAAGGCAACTTTCTATGGCACATCACATCAAATCTTGAGATAATATAACCTTGATTTATTTCCTACAAGGTGGTATCGATAATCACAGCCATGGGCACACATACCTAAAAACCATCATTTCACAATTCTACATTAATTATTTATGACTGTTGGATGATCTGACTTAAATTATATTTCAGGCCAAAATCCTGAAGGACACAAAGTTCTGTAGAAAGTCTCTCAAATGAAGACATGTGTTAAATCTGTATACTTAACTCCGCACCCTAATGTTAAATGTTAACCACAACTAGTCATGTGGATGGTTGATAATGTTGCACTCCACTCAAGACATCCAATTTGGTACTGACAGAATGTCTTGTTAGTGACATCTTCATGTGTGGTCCACGCAAGGCATCCAATTGGGTACTGATAGAATGACGTGATTCCCAATTTCCCACACTCTTCCATTTATAGCAAATATTTATAAAGATATCAAATATCTAATGTAATGTACATCTAGAAATATATGTGGCTTCCTTTGACCTTTATAAAGGACAAAGGAATTAAATTATTAGTAGGGTTAGATAAGGAATTAATAAGGATTGTGCATTTTTATGCTATTTATAAATAGTTTAGGAATTTTTTTCTTCAATTCTCTTTGGGTAGATAGAGTGTGGTACTTGGTTGAAGAGTCTCTTTTAGGAATTTTTCATATTTCTTTCTCTCTAGGTAGGAATATTATGGTTGATAGGTGACGAATCTAAAAATGCATAGTCATATCCAGTTGACAACTGAGGAGATGCAAAATGTCTTTTTGGGCACTATCACAGATCTGGCACTTAAATAAGTTTTTAGGGAGGTTAGAATGTTTAAAAATGAGGTCAGGAGAATGGTGTTGGGCCATGAATTTCTAGTATCTATTAATAGACATCGAGTGAATACAGACATTACGTCCCAAATTTTTTCCTCTCTTCTAGACCTCATAGGAGATGAGGTGGAGATATTGTTATTGCTAAGGCAAGCGTTTAAAGAATAATTTATGGGGGATCACATTCAATTTTCTACCCTAGCAGAAATAGAAGTGGGGATCCCATGGCGAAGGGATATACCCAAGCTCTTGTAGCCATAGAAAAATGTGGCTCGACAACCATTTATTATGAAATTGAATGATGAGGAACTAGCATGTCATAGGAAATAGGCAGTAATTGGTAGGGATTTCCTCTAAAAATGGTTTCTCATTGATGAAATTTTAAACTATGGATGGCTGGAGTAATTTGCACAACTTCTCATCTTCAAAGCATTCAATAAAGGATGAAGAGGTGGAGATCTCCTTACTTTTTTAAATGAAGGGATTTTTATTTTGTCGATGGAAATTTTTGGCGACATAGTTATCACCAGTAGTAGCAGAGCTACATGGTGTATATGACACTCATGATAGTGTACTACTAGGTTACCACCACCATACCACCTTGTGGACTTTTGTGGTTAGAAATACCACCTTTAGGCTTTCAAAGGGATTATTGTAGATTTGGTAGAATCAGGGGTATTCCAACTTCCAAGTGTAATCAAAATTCTATGGGAATTCATTATTCTATAGGTCTTTCTCTTCAATGTAAATATTCATAGACATGTCACATATTAATAAAAAATTTACAACTTTGGTTGCCTTCTACGGATTAAAAATATGCTTTCTAGAACATCTCAGTTTCTGAATGAAATGGACAAAGGGTTTGCAATAAAATTATCTCTCATCTTGGTGTGTGGTTTTGTGAATCTCTTACAATTGTTTCTATGAATCTCTATGAATTTTAAAATGAATGAAAAATATTTTTTTGATAATTTAATAGCTGGGTAGGATTAGTTCCTATTGTATTGAAATAAAAGTAAAGTTGCACATTAAATTTTGGCATGTAGCCAATATCACCATTTTCATTATTATTTACCACATCGATCACATAACATCAATTGTATAGAAGTAACATTAAACAAACTCATTCCTACATCTAAACCTGCATAGCTATCTAGCAACAAAAAATAGGGGATTCATCTACTAGTAAGTAGTAATCCAAGAATACAAAATATAGACTAGACTTAGAGAGTAGCACCATTCTTTAGGAAGTATTTCAAGCCCATTTTGATGTATTCATAGCCTGTTACTCTACCTTCATTTTGGCTAGCCTGACTTTCTTAGCTCTTAGGATGACGAGGAAGTCCTCTCCATAGTTGGCACGGGCTTCTGATCTTGTGATCTCCTCCAAGTCTTGTCAATCTTCACCAATCCATTCCTCTCCACTCCTCAACTCTAGCTCCCCCAACAATCTTGATCGCATCAACTTCATCAAGAATGGTTAGATATCCCCAATACCAAAAATCCACTTTGGGTTCCTTGATTTTGGCCACATACAAGATAAAATTTATGCTTCTATTTATCTCACCCTATCAAGCACGTAACTCCAAATTTTTTGTTTGCACAATTGGAGAATTTTGCACCTCATTTCCTCAAATGTAGAACTTAAATGGTAGGGTAATATGGAGGTTTTCATCCACATTATCAATCAAAACATCAATTTCGCTCAGATATGCATGCTCAAATAGCATCTATTTGAGATTTTTTGCCCATTCCTTGGAAATCCCTATATATATGACCATAGCCTAGAAAAAAGCTATATTGTCTGAGTTGACCCTGTGCCTATGATATGATATTAAATACTTCAGAACTAGAAATGTCTTAATCACATAAATAATTTATATTTGGTAATTCACCAGTACATCACTTAACTACTTATTAGTGAATTCCCCCACAAATGCTCCATGCGGTTTCATCAACTCAAGCATTATCATTATGGCCATCTCTCCCTACTCACTACTCAAATTTAAAGCATTTCCAACACTCTTGTGAAGTGGAGCCACCTTAATGCCCAGTTTATAGGAAAAAGATCAAATTGATAGTGGATACTTTACTTACATGTGCCACCTTATCTTCCTTGATGATATGAGACTCTATCATAAGTTATCTTGAGTGATACCCTTACCTTGTGATCATAAAAAATTGCATCCAACCCATCTTTTGGGTAGTCATACTACCTTATGCCCCAATGAAATTACACTACATCTCATCAAAATTAGGAAATAAATGTTTATTTATTATTATTAGTAGTAGGTGTTGTCACTTAGTATGTTAGCTCTGTAGAATACCAACTTGGAAGCTAATTATAAATTTGTAGGAACTTAACTCAAGAATTTTGTATACTTTTTAAACCCTAATGGCATATGGGACCCACAATCACCATCCCACTAATACCCACATGGAAAATATTTTCCATTAGAATTTGGAGATTTAATTAAGTATACTTAATTAAAATTTAAAAAATTAACTATAATGAATTTATTAAATGTTGGATGATCATAAATCAATGACATAAGCTTTATTTTGGGGTGAAGTTCTAAAGGATGAAATAATCTACAAAAAAATTATAGGAAAGAGAGATGTGTCAAAGTGAATGAATGAAAGGTTTGAGTTTTGTAATCTCTATAGACCAAACAACCTATGGGACCCACCATCTCATTGATACCCATGTGGCACAGATATGTCATTGGATATTTGTGATTTAAACTTACGCATACTTATTGAGCTATATTTTATTCACTATAATCTAAATAAATTTAATGAATTTTGGATGATCAGAGATCAATGACATAAGCACTATTTTGGGCCGAAGTTTGGAAGGATAAAAATTATACAAACCTCCTCGAGAAAAGAGACACATATTGGTGTGGCATATTAGATTGAATGAATAAAATCTTTGAGTAACACCCACGAGGACAAACAACTTATGGGACCCACGGATACCCACATATTTATCATTGGGTAATGGTAGTTGGAGATTTAATTAATTAAACTTAATTATATGCTTAATTAACTTTAATTAATTAATTGATCATTGGATGACCGTGGATCAATGACATAAGCTTTATTTTGGACCGAAGTTCAAAATAATAAAAAATTCTAAAAACTTCCTTTGGAAAAGAAACACATGTCAGTGTGACATGTCAAATTGAATGAATGAAATATTTGAGTAATGTCCACAAGGCCAAACAACCTATGGGACCCAAAGATACCCACAAATTATTCATTGGACATTGGCGACTAGAGATTTAATTAACTATACTTAATTAAATATAATGAATTCATTGATTGTTGGATGATTGTAGATCAACGACATAATAATTATTTTGAGCTGAAGTTCTGAAGGATAAAAAAATATTCAAAATGTTTTTGGAAAAGAGACATGTGTGATGTGTCAGATACAAGGAATAAAAATTAAAATAATAAAAACTTTAAGACTTTGAGTAACATCCACAATTCCACAAATTTTCCCTTTAAAGTTTTGAGGAAGCTCTTGAAATTAAGGGAGATTGGTTTTTGGAGTTTTGAGCTAACTCGTTATCTAGGTAGATTCAGAAAAAATATTGAGGATGCAACAAAGTCTATCCACGCTACTCTATTTATTCATCATTTCAAATTCAAATTTTGGGTAAAAAAAGAATAGGTCTACATCGTGCATTTTTTATATTTCAATCTTAAGGTTTAGATTATACAATTAGGGGTTGAGGTTTTAGATTTTCATACTTTTCTACCTCCATTTTTAACCATTATCAATGATGAGGAAATTGAAATGCAAAGAGAAATGTAAAAAATAGACTGTACCCAACTAGTTATTTAAACCCCACGTTTTACTAATGAATGCCACATGATATTTATGATGGACTGCAATCTTTGGTACGTGAACTACAAAAACTTATATTTACATTAGACAATAAGGAAGAAAGTGGTAGGGCATGACCTCTTGTTAATAACAAAATTTTAAAAGTACAAACAAATAAATACACAGTATGGGATGTTGTATTGGGATGGATGATGTTACCTGAGGTTTTCCCTTGCCTGAAAATTGTCATGGTTTGTGCCCAAAATTATGATGAATATAGAAAATAAATTGTAAATAAAAAAATACCCAAAAGGAAATTTTATCCATTATCGAGGAAGAGTTTAAAAATTTGTAGACCTAGTGTATGAAGTAAAAAATTGAAATGTCCATATTGACCTAGAAAAACTTGCCTCTAAGTATGAAGTGCACATGACGAAAATGGGGATCACCTAATAGGATGTAAGATCTCCCCAAATTCATAGTAAAAATTAGAATACGAAGCCTCCTCAAGTCAAATAAGATCAACATCACAAGAAAGGATGGAGTGATCCTAATTCCAGACTCAGATCTTAGGGGCTTGTATTTTTTTTGTGTGTTATTATTTGGGAAATTAGGAAGAAGGACAAATTGAATTATCTAAAATTTTAAATGCTAAAGAGGAAATGGAAATTGAAATGTGATAAAGACAAGTGTACCTCAAAAATATTAAGGATATGTTGTTTTGTTGTATTTTTTATGTCTGTTAGGATCTTAGAAATAGTTGTTTTCCAGATTTGGGTCCTGAAAACTGCCTTTTGTCTATCCTAGAAATTTATGCATATTCATAAGGGTGCAAAACATTTGGAATGTTTTGTAACTACTTGCAGAATGTTTGGAACATGTTATACCTAGTGATTCTATTCAATATTCTACAGGGACCTATGTCAGGATCTGCAAAGTTCAGATATGCAATTACAACTTCCTATTTTATATCTGCACACAAAAAATAAGGAAATAGGTTGGCTAAAGGGGTTTTCCTTGGTCAAACCCCTATTTAGGAATCAAACTTGAAAATATGAAATGTAAATCATAAAATTTAAAGCATAAAGTAAATGCAAAGGCTCAGCACCATATTAATGTGCTTACCCTCATAGATGTATGTTTGTAACATGCAAATCCATGAAGTATGCTTGATTTTTGTTGTTTGAATGTATATATTGACCTTGTAGAAGAGATGTAGGATCAAGTATGCCTTCACATATGCACAGATCTATTAATACCACCCTTAGATCTTGATTTTCTTGAAATGCTTGATCGCACTTGCAAGTAGAGAGAGAGAGAGAGAGAGAGAGAGAGAGAGAGAGAGAGAGAGATTCTTTTCTTGTTTAAGAGCTCCATTAAGATATCACTATGAGATAGAAAATATATCTCCAACTTGAATAATATTTCCTTGATGAGACAGATGAAGAATGAGAATGTCATGGCTTGATATCTTGAAATCACCTAGCTTGCTTAAATGCTCTTGAAAATATGAAAATGAATTCTTTCTCTTGATAACTTGAGAGTACTTGTGATATGAAAAATGAGTACAGATATAGGGTTTATATATAATTTCTCCTCATTTCATGATCTAAAACTAAGAAATGTCGACCACCAGAGAATAATTGAATGAAAAACCATGATATAAGGTACCAGGCCCAATCTAGGGAAAAATACCTTGCTGCAGAATGCCTAGAACATTGCACACACCCAAGGACACAGTGTCTAAATATTTTGCACTCTAGGATTTTGTCCCAAATTTTTCCATGGAAATTTGGGATGATAAGAAGAGGCTCCAATCTGAATTACAAGTTGCCGAGATCAATAAAAATGGGCAAAAAGACCTCAAAATCACAAAAGAGGGGATATATGTCCTAATTAGAGCCACCAATAATGGGTACTAACCTTTTAGGATGGTACATTTAGCCCCCACTTTAGCTAGAGTATGAGACAAACTCATGCTCACAGTAAATTAGATCAATGCATAGGAATGGTCTTATCAAGTTCAAGAAGACAAAGAAGCATCATGCCCCCAAGTGACTTAAGTCTTCATCAAATCCAAAACCAAAATAAGAGAGGCATCTCTTGATATATATATATATATATATATATATATATATATATATATATATATACACAAAGATAGG
>MU227713.1:3581764-3597218 GCA_018584345.1 Thuja plicata | reverse complement strand
GAGAGAGAGAGAGAGAGAGAGAGAGAGAGAGAGAGAGAGCACTAGCCTAGTAAGGAGTTGCCTTGTTGTCGATAATGCAAAATAAAATGTGTTGCAAAAGATGGAATTGAAAGTCTAGCTGGCTAAATAGTTTATGGTCAAATCATCAAAGATGATTAGTTTATGGATCCAAAAAATGGTTAGTTAAAGGACCAAGTGTGTGCGGTCAGTCAAATGACCAATGAAAGTGGGATTGGTCTAAGGATCCATGATAGGAAACATTGAATTGTTATGTATGTGTGTGAAAAGTGTGAAACAATGAGGGGTGTGTATTCCCCCACGTTAAAGAAATTGCAAATGCCTAAATGAGATAAATGTCTTTAACATAGCATACATGCATCCAACAAAATTCATTTCAACTGTGAGATGCCCCCAAGGAAGGACAAGCTAAGGGAAATGATCACATAACAAAAGAGACAACGAAAGGCATCTATTAACTCAGGGGTCAGTGTGATCATATGATAATATATGTATATTATATCAAAATAAAATGTCATCATTCCCCCAAGGTAGAAGAACTACAAGCACAATGGAAGAATGTCATGTAAGAGTCACAAAGAAGATCCTTTTTGGGTTTGTACACCAAGACCAAATAAAATAGGTAGCTAATATTTTGAATCATCCCCAATCAGAAAATAGAAAGAAACATTTACAAACAGTGGCATATCATGTAACAACATATAAAAGAAATGAGATATAAATAGAGGAATGTCACAACAAATCAATTTCGTTATCACCTTTCTCCAATGGAGAAACAAGGTCCATTTAAAGGAATCTAAACAAAATACATCACAAGGGAAGAAAATCACCACAAACAAGAAAAAACATAGAATCCACCACACAAGAGGAACTAGTCAAGAATATCATTTGTCCCCCTATCTCGGTCTATAATGTTTGGGGAAGGTGGAAAACATGCTAGAGGAGAAATATCAAGAATGGTAGATGGAACAATGTCGATTTACAAACAAGGACTATATTGTAAAGATGGGTCACTTTGTTCATCACTAAGGCTAAGAGGTAATTGTTGTGAAAAGATAGCTAGAAAATCATGATTAACAAATAATCTCATACATATCAATAGAAGCATTAGCATGAATATAATCATTAGTTGCATCAAAAGAATCATCATCAAGAGTATCTTCATAATCCAAATTAATCGTAATAGAATCCTATTTATGAATATAATTATCATGTAACTTGTTCAATTTCATCTTTTTTTTTTCAAATTGACTTCCTCTCTTGGGCTATGCACAGGTTGATAAAAGGAAATCAAACCATCCCTAGGTATTTTATGGGTAAAAATAATTTGGGAAGGAAATTCATGAGCTCTAGCACAATGTTTGCAATGATGATCACATGCACACCAATTACATTTTGTCTTTCTAATGATTTGATTTGGTTTGGGATCAATCAAAATTGGATCATTTTCTTCCTTACGGGGAAGAAATGAAGGAACCTCACTAGATTGAGAGATAAGTTGGGTAGAACATTTTTAGGTTATAGGAGGTGGAACAAAAGCATAAAGAGGAGGTGTAGGGGGTGTAGAAAGAATTCCAAGTCCAAGACAAGGAGATGGGATATCCTTAGGATTTCTATGTTCACAAATCTTTTAGATTTTGTATTTCTGATAGGACCAAAAAAGATTTTCTTCGTGAGGGCGAGTGAGTTGAGGTAGAGAAGGCCAAAATAAGATAAGGTCAATAACATATTGAGGGACTAAATCTTGGAAAAGACTATGATTAACAATGATGATTTCACCATTATGGGGAAATTTCACACACTTATGGATATGAGAGGCTATAAATTTCATTGAGGTGGGCTAAGGAAGACCAAGTCGGGCTTAAAACTGATCGGAAGTTGGGATGACAAAAAAGGTGACATCTAAATGTTTACCACCAACTTCTATGGAAAAATGGATAGAACCATGGGTAGGATAAGTGAAACCATTACAAGTTTGAATTCTCGCATCAGATTTGTCATAGAAATCACATTAAATTGGTCTTGTGTAAAAAAGTTCTTCAGTTATAAAATTTATCATACAAGTGGGATAGATAAGGACACAATGAGAAAGAAGGCCAAGTAACTCTTGCAACAATATAAAGAGGACCATTAGGAGCCTTAATAGTTTCACTAGGGTCAAAGGTAATTTGAATCTCAGGTTCAATTTTGGGTTTAGGTTTTAATTCAGATTGATCAATAAGGTTAGCCACATTGTTGGATTCAATAGATGCATCATCATATGCAACAACATGGGAGGAAGAAGGTAAAGGCTTGGTAGACTCAATGGTATGAGTGGAATGAGAGGGTAAAGGATCAATACAAATTTGCAAATTTTGATTAGGAGGTGCTAAAGGTTTGATTCCTTGGTCATTCACACCTTCAACAGATATGGCATATGAATTAATAAGTTCTTAGATAATAGATTTCAAATGGAAATAGTTTTCAGTATCATGACCGGGATGATGATGGTATTAACAGAAAGCTTTGGGATTGAAGTATTTATATATAGGTTTTTTAGGATCAATTGGGTTAATGGGAGGAAGTGTTAGTTCATATTAGCATTAAGACACTTCATCATCACATTATGCAAAGATTCATTAAGCTCATGAGTAAAAGTACGAACATGTTTAAAGTAAGATGAAAAAGGAGCCACACATTTGGCTGTTGTTGTCACTTGATCATCTACATGATTAGAAGAAAAATTAATCTTGATGAAGCCCTTTGGTTTTTGAAACTTCTAAAAGGACTTTGATGCGACATCACCCTTATCAACAAAATTCTCTTTAGGACCTTGCTTGCAATGTATCAAAATAGTCAAGGATACCTTAGGAGCCATATTATTTTAGAAAATATTGAATGAAGGAATTGGAAAGTCTTTAAAAGGAATCAAAAGAATAAGGAGGCAGGGAGAAATACCATTGTAAGGCCTTATCTCAAAAGGTTCTACTGAATATCCTAGCCATGATCCTTTGATCTTGAGAATACTCACTTCCCAATGTTTGAAAGGTCTTAACATGGGTTAAGGGGTCACCTTTACCATTGTAGGTGTCTAAACGATATATCTCCATGTATTGAGGAATGATGAAACAGGTTATATAAAAGGATAATGGACTATAAATATCACAAGTAGGTATGTTAAACTTTAATTGAGTCATGGAAGCAATTTTTTGTTGTAAAGATGACACAATTTGAGCAAGACTATTGATTTTAGATTCGATGGAAAGAGTAAAAGGAGATATATGAGTAACATTAGGAGAATTATGTGAAATGGAGGGAACATTGGAATAAGAAAGAGGCACACGATTATAAGTGGTCATGGATGAAGATAAGGAAATCCATGGAATACAAGAGGGAACATTATTATTAGGAATGGAAAAATGTGTATGATTAGAAGGTTGAAAGGAAGTGGTTATGATAGGTGCATTATATGTAGAAACACTACGTATTGAGGTAGGAATGGAATTAGAAGACTCAACACTAATGAGGGGTTGAATGTAACCAAGTTCTTGAGCACAAGCTTGAAGTGCCTTGATATTGTTATGAACAAGTTGACAAAGAGCATGTAAGAAATCCATTCCATGTTCATCATTATTAATTGGTTTTCTCAAACCACAAACTATAGAAATAGCCTTGGGATTGGGATTCTCTTGACCTTGTCATTCTTCAAATTTGTCAAAATCATGAGAGAGCTTTAAGATTTTACTAGTTTTAACTCTTAGGCTTGCATCCTCATCATGGGAAGAATGGGAAGAGTTATTTTCAAGAGGTGGAGGAAGATCATTATTATGCATGTTGGCCTCCTCAAGATTTCTACGAAGGAAAGAGAACTTGGGATCAAAGGAACCCATAGTTCTATGACTTCTAACGAGAATGGTATAGGTAGGACTCAATGTAATGACACTCATGCACAAAATGAGTAGAAGATGGATCTTAATAAATGCACAAATGAGATCTATTACTTAAGTGAATCTATGTAATTGCAAATCTAAACCATACACTAAGCATGAAAATAGATCTAACACTAGTTTAAATATATAAATGACAAAATAGATCTAGATATAAAAAATGCATGGAAAAGAGATCTAACTACCAAAATTAAAAGAGTGTATAAAATATATATATGCATATAATGTAAAATGTAATACATACAAAATAGATATAGACACCAAATCAGAATGGAAATGTTATGAGTCAGGTTTACCAAAATGTACATGAGGATATGGTGATAGCCTAATAGGATGTAAGCTCTCCCCAAATTCATAGTGCACATTAGAATATGAAGCCTCTTCAAGTAAAATCTAGACACCAAATCAGAATGGAAATGTTACGAGTCAGGTTTACCAAAATGTACATGAAGAAATGGCGATAGCCTAATAGGATGTAAGCTCTCCCCAAATTACATTAGAATATGAAGCCTCTTCAAGTAAAATCTAATCAACACCCCAAGAAACTATGGAGTGATGATAATTTTATATTTGGATCTTAGGGGCTTGTAAATTATTTTTTTGTGTGTTGCTATTTGGAAAATTAAGAAGGAAAAATTGAATAGATGAAGGGGATGTTTTTTTGTTTTTTTTCTAATTGTCGGGATCCCAAAAATAGTTTTACTTCCAGATCTAGATCCTGAGAACTGCCTATTGCTGCCTGTTGTCTACCCTGAAAATCTGAGCCTATTTTTAACGGTGCAGAACGTTTGGAATATTTTGTACCTATGTGCAGAACATTTTTTCTATTCCACATTCTATAGAGACTTGTGTCGGGATTTGTAGAGTCTTCGCACCTATGTGCAGAACAAGAGATGGTTCTTGAAGTATTTGGCTGTGGTTGTATGCATGGTAGATCGCAGGACCAAGCGCCATTGTCGAGACATAGCCTCACTGCTCGTGTTTCTTTTCATGACTAGAGCGACACCTCTAGCATTCGAGACAACGACCTTTTCTGCTTGAATGCCTGACATATGAAGCACCCTCATGTTATAGTATTCAATTATTTTTACGAAGACACATACTGAATCTTTATAATTATTCCCATGTAAGAAGCTTTCGCAGATATGATAGTTTCATTTGCAAATTTATCAAATTTGACTTCATTTTAATTTGAGGCGAGATCTGTAAATGGCAGCCATTCAATGCGGCCCCCACACACATGTAGTGCCAGATCAACTCAGCTCAACAATCCCACATGAACCTATCTATTATTCTGGCAGTTCCATTCTTAATCGCAGGCTCCATTGACAGATTCATACCTGTAGACCTTCCAATATTCTCGGTCTCTTTGCAGTTACAAACAACACGCGGTTAATTCCTTCCACGCTCGGGACAATCATGGAGCTTTTCTCATCGACGCGGTAGGTAGAGTGCACATCCGATGTCACACAGACAAACCCAAGCCCGGGCCATTGTGTTTTGATGCAACACCCACAACGTCTCCTATCAAATTGCTGCCACAATCAGAGCATAATAGGTGGTATCCAATATCCGACAAAGTCTCCCATCAAATAATCATTGATCCTTTGGGTTTACTTGGAGAAACTTCAGCAAACTGATTAATTGTTTCTATCTTGGTCCCTTAGATAGCTGGTTTCGTGACCGTCATTAAAATTCCTCCATTCATTCATTCACAGCTTCAATCATTGTTTTATTCCATTATAATGTTCAAATGAAATATTTGACTTGAATAGTAATCTTTTTTGAATCGGTTATTATTAACCTTACTCACGCGAAACTTGGTAATGAGCTAGTAAAGAAACATACCCCACAAATATTGAATCGACTCCTTTAAATCATACTTAGAAAATAAATAAGAATCCAAAGAAGCCTAGTTTGACATCAAGGATATATCAAACATATAATAATCAGAATAAATTATTTCATTGTTTCTCCAACCCTGATAAGATACTTCAAGAATTGCAAATATTTATTCTCTTGTTCTGCACATAGGTACCTTTGGAAATACACAACATTTTAAGTGACAAAGATGGTTCACAAACAAAAAGGATAAAATCCTTATACGTAGAGTTGGATGGTGTTCAAAGAGAGAGTAAGGATGTGACAAATATATTCTAGAAGGTTAGGGAGATAGTTGGAACTAGACTAGAATATATTTCCTATCTCCTTGAAGAAGTAAAAAATCATAAGTAGAATCCCATTGTTCTAAACAATATGACTAATGCAATTGATTCACTAACTATACACTTAAATATGTGTTGGGCTCTCTAGTTGGAAATATAATCCTAGAAGGACCTTCTTCTCGAACTCAGAGAGGTATAAGAAAATCTTTCTAGGTTAGTAGATTTAAGTGACTTCTTTTTGATGCTCAAGTTTTTTGGGGGGGGCATCCTTTGTCCTTGATGTCAAAGGTGGAGTAGTATAGAGATAATATGAAGAAATATAAATGTATAAGAGGTAAATATTAGAGGGGGAGCAGAGTATATATGTATATATATTTTACATCAATGAAAAAGGGAGATATTATTGAACTTGTGTGTTTAGTTTTCATTGATGTCAAATCTGGTGATCTAGTTAGATCACAGTGTACGGTAATAGTTTGATGTGAATAATAAGTATTGCCAAGACAGTGGAAGATAAGTAACAAATAGTTGAGTTACAAAATTACAGATATACCTTTTTGGTGTGAGGAATTGATCCTCTTGATAGTTGAGTCTTTGGTGTGTTATAGATGTTCCAGATGTTTGTATACTGTTGATGATGATGATTACAGACTTGATGATTACTATATGCTCCTCACTTTCAAGTGGACAGTTAAGACATAACCTTGACATTAATGAAGGATTCCTTGTGGAAAATTGTCTAGAAGTGTCTATTGTTGAAATGATTTATTTTATTGATCTGATTGATGATTGGTACTCCAGAATAAGTGTTTCGATGATACTTGCAGTAATGTTTACATCTGACATAGGTCTAGAATTATCTTTTGTTCTGGATAGGGTGTTGATGTTTTGATTTAATACTATTCATTTGATATTCAAATTAGGAACGTGTTGAGATAGTCTAGAGGCATGGTTGCAAATTGTGTCATCATTTTGGGCTTCATTGATTGTGATGTTTTGATAACGTGTGGTCCATTTTACATTCCTTCTCTCCACTATAATGTTTTGTTTGGACCTATTTTAAATTATGGTTCTTGTTGATGGTTATTTTTTGTTTGCTTCAAGGATCCTGGCATGTTATTGGAAATGTGTTGACATACTCTTTTTTAGGCCGACTTAGTATATATATCATGTGTGTGCATGAAGGTATACTATTAGTATGGTAGAAAAGAAGGTATGTACATAGAGAATGTGCAGGAAATGGTACATACAATTTTGTAGATGAAAAATGGAAGACTATTGTCGAGATTCTTAAACAGATCCACTGTAAGTAGTACTTGTGTTGAGATCATAGCTTAATTAGAACTAAACTCATGCTTATATAGATGCAATCTTCTCAATTCATATTTTTATTAGCTTGGTAGTGCCAAGGGTTTCTTTCATCTATCGCATCAAAGTGGTGAATTTTCTTTTCTCTCTTCTATCTCAGGGTATTGATCCCTTCTAGGTAGTGAGCATTCTAGCAGTGAAGCCACCCTTTGTAAAAAATACCTTAACTGGTGTTTTTATTGATGAGAATTAGTTTCTCCATGGTTTTCCCATCCTGGATTTTCCCCATAAAAATCTGGTGTTCATTGTGTATGGTTCATGAATGGGCTTGTTTATAATTATATATAATTTAGTTGTAATCAAGGATATAAGTTATCAGATCTACATCTATGAAATCGCTAAACATTTTATTCTATAATTGATTCACCTGCCTCCCCCTCTTAGTTATCTGTGACATCCAACAAATATGACTTTATTTGTTCCCAATCCCAACATAATTCATCCCTAAAAATTGATTTGTGTCCTTAAATTACCATTCACTATCCTTGTGTAGTTTGAAGCAGGTGGTGAAGTGATGCAGATGACTGCATTAGATAATATTTTGGCCTATTAGTTACAACTTGTATATGCACATCAATTTCAATTCTACACTCATATAGAGCAAGTCTAGATTCATGGAAGTGAATCATATATATATATATATATATATATATATATTGGGTCAACAAAAGTCATCCATTTAAAAAAAAAATTATAGTATCATGAAAATAGGTTTTGCCACTTGTATGGCAAAATCTCCATGAATTTTAAAACAAAGTACTTGTCGATTTAATTTAAATTATTTTTACCTTTATGTGACATGTCATGTTCATCAATTTTATGGTTAAATACTCATGCATTCAATTTATTATATTTATACCTTTCTCTCTAAAATCTTCATCAATTTCAAAGCTATATAGTCATTTATTTAATTTTTGTCTAATTTTATTAATTTTATTTACTAGACCCAACTTTTAAATCTAGATTTATTTGGTGTTTAATTACTCCAATTATTTAATTAACCTAATATATTTTATTAAAGAGATATTTTAACATTACAAACTAAATATTTAAGATTTATATTATCAATGAACATATTTTAAAAAAATCATTATAAATAATCTCTTTTAAAGAGAGCTACAGAAACAATATGATTGCCTAAATAATTCATATAAATTATAGAACTCAATTTGATGGATATTTAATAAAAGGTAAGAATAGACAAATATAAACATTTAAGTTATATTTTTAATACACATGATGCTACAAGCATTTATACATAAGTTGGAATTATAAATCTTCTTTCTTAAATACATGTGCATATAAAGTAAAGCCATATAAGATGATAGGGAGGCTCTGCTACTGAGTCAGATTGACTCACACCTAGGTCCCTCTTCTATACCTCTAAGGGTTTATTTCACAACCCTATACTAGGGGTAAACACTTGGTTTCCCTCCCCTATCTTCCAAGGGCCTCTCCACCAACAATAGATCAACTCTTCACTAAACCTACAAGGGTAGATTCCACCAAAAGTACTCAAAACCTTCACTAGTCATCTTGCAAGTTAAGAATCATTCTAATTCCTTCATATCAATTCCTTTCTTAAAGTTATTGGTTCATAGATTATCCAATTCTTCATCAAGATCAAAATTCAAAGGGATAGGGCTAGTAACTCCTTGTAGCCCTAATCAGGCTCCTATACCCTAATAAATCCCAAAATTCTCAAACAAGCCCCCAAAATAGTCACCAATATAGATACCCTCTTTGGAGAACTAAAATATTTCTAGAGTTAGGGGGTCACAAGATGTGTGTAGAGTATCTCAAAACCTATTGAGGTAGTGTCCTTAAAAATAGGGCTAATAGGGCTTTTTGATACAAATTCACCAAAAGACTGATAAAATGGATTCATCGACAACACCACTAGCTCTAGGGTATTTCCAACACTAGGAGAACACTCTCAATTCTTTAGTTCACTCCATTCAATCCAATCACGCATTCAATCAAAGACTGATACCTTCTTTCTCCTAGCCGAGCACTAGCAGTCTTGCAAAGGGAAAGATGTTAAAATAGAAAAAATCACTTTCAGAACCTGTACAAAAGGAAAATAATTGTTCAAAGACTCTAATTTCCATTCTCCTCAGGCCATAGGGATCCACTAGAGGATTCTCAATGTAGAGCTATATTTACAAACCAGGTTGTTTCACTGGAAAAGAACAGTCCAGTAAGGATTAATTTCAACTTGAACACTCAAAACTATATAAAAAGTTGAAATAAGTGATTATACAACAAGGAAATGAAGCAAAGAAACTGAATCAAGAATTAGATCAATTGATTCAATCCATGTACAATGATCTTGAACAAAAATTGGAAAACTGTCACAAAACATAGATATGCTACTATTCAAAATCCACTCCAAATTAGTCCAACCTCCGTACAATCATTCAAAGATCCTTAAATAAGTCCCTTGGGCCCAAACAACTGCCCAAACCTATCCATAACTCCCATTTGAGAATAAATCAAATTTTATGAAAATGTTGTCGTGCAACATTTGAAAGTTGCAAATGTTGCTCAAGCAACATTTTGCATCCTTTGCAATTTTTTTCATCCAATGCTTTAACCCTATGAATGGGTTCTACAAAGTCAAAAACTATGTCCTGGGCCTAAAACAACTCTTAAAATACCCACCTAAGCATTCGAGATGCTAATTACATAATTTTCCCCATTTTGGCACTCAGGATATTACAAGGGTCACTTGGACAAAACAAACACCTACCTAAACACAAATCTAACAAAAATACTTCACACCAATCCTAAACCATCCTTAAAAACCTTATTAAAACCCAAGACCATTTGAAGGCCTTTCACAACAAAAACAAAAATTGAGGGTTCAAATCCCTATGTGCTCTTGCACCATGCTCCCCAGACAAAGAAGTTAAGTTACAGTTGGAGTCAACAATGTAGGATCTATCTCCAATTTCTTAAAATTAGCTTCAACAACCCATGTAGCCTCTACTTCAAGATGGTGTTTCCAATTGATGAGATGTTCCATGTACTTTCCATGTCTAGTCTTTTTCTTCACCCTAGAATCCAGTATCCTCTCTACTAGTGACTTGATCATAGGAGGTAGGGGTACATCCATAGTAACATGTTCCACAGCTAAAGTGTCTTTAGTCTCTTTTGGATTTGGACCTTTTTATTTTATGAGATCTTTCACATTAAACACTGGTGATATTGGTAACTCTATGGGAATTTCAATCTTGTAAGCATTTTCTCCATACTTTCCCAATATTGTACATGGTCCTATCCTTCTCATCTGCAATTTACTTGGCATACCCTTCTTCAACCTTTCTCTGTTCAAGTGAACCATCACTAAGTCTCACACTTCAAACTGTAATTCATTTTTTCCTCTCATCTACCTTGGCTTTCAATCTCTATGTTGCCTCTTTGAGTGTCTTCTTAAATTGGTCATGTACCTCCTTCATTGATTAGGTGAAATCTTATACCTATCCACATCTTCCCTCCATGCTTTCAAAGTATCTAATATCACAAAAACCTCTGGGATGAACACCACAAACCACTTCAAAAGGAATCTTACCAGTTGTCCTATTCACGCTATCATTATAGGAAAACTTTGCCTGTGGTAAGACTTGATCCCACACATGTGCATATTATTTTGTTAAAGACCTCAAAAGGTTATCGAATACCTTATTTATGAACTTTGTTTGGCCATTATTTTGTGGATGATAAGCTCACCCAAATGACACATTAGTTCCTAGTCTCTTCCATAATATCTTCCAAAAATATCCCATGAATTTGAGATTCCTATCTTAAAAAATACTAAGGGGCAATCCATGGATTGTGACAATTAACCTAAAAAAAAATTGAGCTATGTGACTAGCATCATGTGTAATTTTGCATGGAATAAAATGGCTCATCTTCCTGAACCTATCAACAACTACAAATATGTTATTACATCTGTTATTTTTCCCTGATAAGAAAACTATGAAGTTCATGCTAATATATTCCAATAGTCTACTGGGAATTGGTAAGGGCTGATTGAGACATGCATTAAAATAATACCTTTAGATTTTTGGCACACAATACATTTCTCTACATACTTCCTCACATATTTTTTCATCCTAGGCTAGTAATAAAACCTCTAAACTAACTCAAGGGTCTTGTTAAGTCCAAAATGTCCACTGAGACTTCCATTGTGCTTTTCTTGTATAATATTCTCTCTCATAGATCCCTTAGGTGTTGAAAATGATATAAGTAACCGAGAGG
Source organism: Thuja plicata (assembly GCA_018584345.1). Classification (NCBI taxonomy): domain Eukaryota; kingdom Viridiplantae; phylum Streptophyta; class Pinopsida; order Cupressales; family Cupressaceae; genus Thuja; species Thuja plicata. The sequence goes on along the minus strand of MU227713.1, from coordinate 3,585,478 downwards.
GGAGGGGTGAATCAATTACTCCAAAAAAAATCCTTTTCCCTTAGATGTCTAAATACTTTAATACTGTTACTCGGGTGTTCCTTCTGTAACTCGGGTGTCAAAGCAATCTTTAATGCAATTATACTTTAGTGATTAAGTGCAGAGACATAAAACATAAAACAAGTAACAAGTACACATATGACACCAAGATTTAATGTGGAAACCCAATATGGGAAAAACAACCAATGTAACTAGTTACTATTTTTCACTCTTCTGAAGTGAGCCTTGTTAGGAGCCAACCCTGTTAAAGGTTACAATAACACACTGTTAGGTGTGACCTTGTTAAAGGATTTAAGCACCCTATGAGGAGTGGCCTTGTTAGAGGTCTTCAACACTTCAATCTTGAAATGCTACCTTGTGAGAGGATTTACAAAAGACTGTTAAGTCTACTCTGTTAAGATATTTTCATCACTTCTACAATTGTTAGAAAGTAACAATGGATTGACCTGTATGTGTAAGCAACTATCTTTGTTGATTCAGATCTCTGCTTGATTGTAAATGGATCCTTGCTGAACAAATATTATATTGCAGCTTTGAGTGTTTTGTACTTAATCAGAATCCCATCTGATTTCTCCTTCACTCTTCATGTCACGGAATTCCACACTTTTGCCTTTACTTTCATTTCATACTTTTGAAACAACAACACTACTCATTCAATCCAAACTTGACCTTTCATAAATACATGGAAAGCCCTGTCAAGTCAGCTTGAATAGACTCTAAATGATAAATCATACTATAGTCAGCCTCATATAAGTATTTAATTACATAATATAAATCATTGTTAGTCGGCTGCAACTGGATGCCCGACCAAGCTAAAATGCCCGAGTGAACTCGGTCAACATTGAACTTCTTCAATGCCCGACCTCAACTCATTCTGTTTACCAACTGTGCTCGGTCTGATTGTAGAAATTAGTGTAAAACCACTACATAAGTGTAAATACATGTGTAACATAAATGACAATACACAATTGAATAATTGTCTTGAACAATCTCCCTCTTTGGCATTGATGGAAACACATCATGTCATAATACAAAGAATTGTGGAGCAACAGAAATTTATTTAATGTATTTAGCTTCATTCTGATTCTCCCTCTGACAATGTACTTAGTTTCATTCTGATTCTCCATTTGAAGATGTCCTTAGCTTCATTCTGATTCTTATTTATTATAGAAAACTCTCCCTCTTTGACAACAAATGGCAAAGACTCCAATTCCATAAATACTATTTCTCTTTGAAGTTGTAATGTACCTAAATGTACTGATTCATCTGTAATGGGCTCTAATACCAGTTGTTGGAAATGAGATAAGTAACTGAGAGGGGAGGGGTGAATCAGTTACTCCAAAACAAATCCTTGTCCCATCACCATTGGTTGAGTCATAGGTATAGTATCAAGTTCATGGTATACAAATTTTTTGTAGTCTTGGCTCTTTATTGCTCTTCTCCTCACATTTTTTTGCAAACTCATCAACCTTGACATGTACGCTCTCTATGACTTTATGAGTAGTAATATTCAGACATTTGTATGATTTTCTTTTACATGAGTAACCTAGGAATATTCCTTCATCACTTTTTGCATCTAGTTTCCCATTTCTTGCTTCCTTCAAGATGTAGCATCTACTTCCAAATACTTTGAAATGATGAACATTAGGTTTATAGTCATACCATAATTCCAAAGGTGTGTGATTTCTACCTTTCTTCAGTTGAACTTTTTTCAAGGTGAACACTGTAATATTGATGGCCTCCTTCCATTATTTGGCAACAACATTCTTTTCGATCATTAAGGTTCTGGCACAATCCATAATGGATTTGTTTCTCCTTTCTGCTATTCCATTTTGCTGTGGTGTACCAGGAGAAGATACTTGTCTTTTAATTCCTTTTTTATTGTAGAATTCATTGAACTCATTACAGATGAATTCTCCTCCTCTATTAGATCTTAGGCATTTTAGTTTCTTTCCTATTTCTTTTTCAACTCTTGCAAGATACCACTTGAATTTCTGAAAAGCTTATGATTTCTGTCTGAGAAACATGACAGTCATCATTCTGAAATGATCATCAACAAACAGAATAAAATATTTTTCTCCAGTATATCTTGTTGTTCTGATTGGTCCACATAGATCAGTATGTACCAATTCAAATACTTCATCTGTATTGTAATTCTTTCTCTTGAAGCTAGTCTTGCTGATCTTTCCAATTTGACATTGTTTGCATGTTGCTAACTCGAGTTTCTTCAAGATAGGAATACCTCTGACTCTTTTTTTCTTGCCTATGTTTACCAAATTGTCAAAATTCACATGACACAACCTTTTATGCCATAACCAATTGTCTTCTACTTGTGCAATAAAGCATGAACCTTCAATGAGATCAAGATATAATAAATTACCTTTTGTTTGCCTACCAGTTCCAATTAGGTTCCCTTTACCGTCTAGGATCTTGGCCTTACCATTCATGAATTCTACCTTGAAGCCAATGTTGTTCAGTTGTGCTACACTGAGTAGATTTATCCTTAATCCTTCAACCCAATAATCATTATCACATTTGATTCCTTCTGCCAGAACAATGCAACCTTTTCCTTTTACTGGGAAAGGTTCATCATTTCCAAAACTGACACTTCCACCATCATAGTGTTCAAGATGTTTGAACTTTGTTTTTGTTAATCTCTAAGTTCTGTCGATGAGTAGTGACCAACGCTTAGTCATTCACTTAGGCAGTTTTAGTTGGCTATCATTGTGGCCGAGCTAAAACTATCCAAGGCCAAGCAACATTGCCGAGTAGTATTCAGGTTGCCGAGTTACATCACGTCGAGCTGAGTTGTATCATGCCAAGCCAAGTAGGATACTTAGTGCCGAGCGACAGAGATTTTAAGTGTCGAGTAGAACAGTTTTGGTATACATGTCTGGAATGATTCAAACTTTGAGGATAAGTGTTCAGGCCAACTTGTATAAGCTTTTTGGGCCAACTTATGTACACATTTAATATTTTAGTACGGAGTTAGTTATGCATTTAATTGTTTTATCCTATGCATGATCTATTGTAATACCTTGGAGGTATGGGTATTAGATCTTGATCATTGATCTAGATCTCGCTATCAGACTTGAATAGATATATAAGATTTCTTCTAAACCCTATTTTTGTAAGTGTGGAGAGAAGTGGTGACTGCATTTTGAAGTGAAATTCACAAAGGGTTATTTTTTTAAGAAGCAGAGATCAAGCAGAGAGACAACATAGTGAACAGTAGAGTAAAGACATATTAGATTGTGAGATCATAGAAGGTACTAGAAAGAGGATATCTATCATCAGCATTTGAGTGCATAATGAAGGATCATTACTTGAAAGATTATAATCATTGTATCAGGTGAAAATCTCTTAACAGAGTGGTTCTAGCAGACCTTTCTAAGTCTCCTAATAGAGTGCTTACTTTATTGTAAGTTGAAATACTTTCACAGGGTAGATTGTAATGATCTTTAGCTCTTAACTGGGCATACCTTTAATAGGGTAGATTACATTTTGTAATCAACTTTTGTAGCCCTAACAGGCACACTTTATTACTTCAGTAGTGAAGAATCTTGTGGGTGTCATCCCCACCCCAGTTTTACCTATTTGGGTTTCTGGGTTACCAAGTTCTTGTGTTATGAGTTATTTACTTCATTGTGTGGATGCTATTTGATATTACATTAG
>MU227713.1:3550404-3573130 GCA_018584345.1 Thuja plicata | reverse complement strand
AGAGAGAACAAATTCTCTTTACAAAATGCCAAAATCTGAGCACTAAGGCTCTCAAAAAACTTTTTATACTCCCATGCACGCAGGCAGGAGTCTCAGAAAACCTAACTAGGGTTACAGATTTACAATAGAATAATCGACCCTAGGACAAAATCTAATCTAGCCATAAATGTGCACCAAGAATGAATCGATCAGATCAGATTTGATTTTTTTCGCCCATCCCTGTACCGGATCATGCCCGTAGACACGCAAACTGAAATCCATGAGCTATATGCAGCAACTAGGTCTCTGCCATGAATGCTCACCAACTGATCATGACCTCCCAGGATGAGAAGTGACCCTTGACAGCCGCCGCTCAAATTCTCATTAATGAGCCATCGATCATGACCACGTCCTTTTGCCAACTGCACCTGGAGAGCAATAACTTTGAATTGGACTTTGTATCCTCTTCCACGTTTCTGAATCCTCTGTTTCCCCGTCGAACAAATCTATCCCAGGGATCAAAAAACTCCCTGTGCATGGTCTCTCTACAATTAGATCCTTCTGATCAGCCCTGGAACATGAGCACGGAGGAACCATGGCTGCCGAGCATTCTCCCCTGTCAAACTTGCCGCCAGAAATTCAAATTCAAAGTCCTGCGACCTAGCGACCAACGGCTAGTCTCCTTGTCACGAGCATCGGTCCTTAACCATAGTTTAATCTCCAAACTAGGTGAAAAAGCACTTTTTTAACCTCTGTTTAACTTGAGCCAGATCCAGCGACAAGGCGACTATGAAATCTCGAAGTCGCGAGGAATTTTCCTTAACCCATCATTCTTCCCGCGACCCAGCACCTAACTGCTACCTTTTAACCATCACGGTTTGTCGCTCAGTCAGGAGATGCTATCTTTTCATTTCAAGACTATGCGACCACACAGTCGCCAAGTTGGGAGAACATATGTCTGAGCCCTTTTGAACTTTCTAGCGATATCCCGACTACCCCAAGGCGCTGAGTCGGGAGTACTTTTCACATAGGGCACTTTCATCACTAGACTTGGCGACCATCGTTGGATCATCTGATCTTTGCATCGGACGGCTGGCATTTAATCGTTTGAAAACTGAGCATACCCTTAGATTATCCAGCGATCACACGACTGAGGGAAAAAGATACCAAGTCTTGAAGTTGCGCGACCCATTTCTTCTGTCTGGCGATCACCCGACTGAGGGCCCACATCTACACGTCATATGCCATCTGTCACATGGCCACTGGTTGATCTGTCTGCACATTGGAATGCTGAGTCATCACTTTGTTCCTGCGACAAGGCGACCCAAGGTAAATCACGAAGTCAGAAGATGTTTTAAAGGCTGTTGAATTCTTCAAGCGATCTAGTGACTGAGGTGGGTCCCGTTCTTTATGTGACCTTTAAGATGGCATCTCGCAACATCCCGACTAAAGAGAGATCGCCAAGTCTTGAGAAGCTGAAGGAATATTCCATTTCTTCACAAGACTACGCGACACAAGGCAAAAGCAAAGTCGGGAGATGATTTAGCATATTCGATTCTGATACAGTGATCAAGTGACCTGACTTAAAGCACATGTCTTAAGTGATTGGAAAAAGGTAACGATGAAAAAGAAGACATGGCCTAGGGTTTCAAGATATATCATTTAACACTTGATTGTTAGGGCTTCCAGGGGTTTTAAGGGTTTTAGGGTTTTAGTGAGGATCTGGAACCCTAAAAAAATGAGACAGAAGACGCAAGACAGGGCAAACCAGGTCAATCTGCACAAAAATGGAAAATTTGGGCAACAATCATTATGTTATGAAGTTTTTGTTTCATCATCTGTTCCACAGTCATAGTCCCTATTGGTGCAACATATTTGGCCTCTAAGATTTGCAAACCAACATCTCCAATAATAGATAGATGTAGCTTCATCAATTCCTGCCATACTAGGAAATTGTCTTTGTTTAGCTTTGGGATCTCCCTCCTGTGAGACATCTCTGATCTTTAGCTTAGGCCTTGAAACCTTTCCTGAAAGCACTTGAATCTCTAATACCAATTTTTGGAAATGAGATAAGTAACTGAGAGGGGAGGGGTGAATCAGTTACTCCAAAACAAATCCTTGTCCCTTAGATGTCTAAATACTTTAATACTATTACTCGGGTGTTCCTTCTATAACTTGGGTTTCAAAGAAATCTTTAATGCAATTATACTTAAGTGATTAAGTGCAGAAACATAAAACATAATATAAGTAACAAGTACACATATGACACCAATATTTAACATGGAAACCCAATATGGAAAAAACCACCAATGTAACTAGTTATTGTTTTTCACTCTTCTGAAGTGAGCCCTGTTAGGAGCCAACCATGTTAAAGGTTACAATAACACACTATTAGGTGTGACCTTGTTAAAGGATTTAATCACCCTATGAGGAGTGGCCTTATTAGAGGTCTTCAACACTTCAATTTGGAAATACTACCTTGTGAGAGGATTTACAAACGACTGTTAAGTCTACTCTATTAAGAGATTTTGATTACTGCTACAATTGTTAGAAAGTAACAATGGATTGACCTATATGTGTAAGAAATTGTCTTTGCTGATTAGGATCTTTGCTTGATTGTAACTGGATCCTTGTTGATCAGATATTATATTGTAGCTCCAAGTGTTTTGTAGTTAATCAGAATCCCATCTAATTTTTCCTTCACTCTTCATGTCACTGAATTCCACACTTCTGCCTTTACTTTCATTTTCATACTTTTGAAACAACAACACTACTCATTCAATCGAAACTTGACCTTTCATAAATACATGGTAAGCCCTGTCAAGTCAGCTTGAATAAACTCTAAATGATAAATCATACTACAATCAGCCTCTTATAGCTATTTAATTACATAATATAAATCACTGTTAGTCAGCTGCAACTGAATGCCCGACCAAGACTGAAATATCCAAGTGAACTCAATCAACACTGAACTTCTTCAATGCCCAACCTCAACTCATTCTGTTTACCAGTTGTGCTTGGTTTGAATGTAGACATTAGTGTAAAACCACTATAGAAGTGTAAATACATGTGTAACATTAATGACAATACACAATTGAATAATTATCTTCAACATTAGGTACACAACAGTAACCCATTCTACAATGTGTAATCTGCAAACTGACTATGGAAGTGGTTCTTGAACTCTAAACATACATTGGAGGCCTCTAAAAATTCTTCATCCTCCTAATAAATATCTTTAAAACTTTCTACTCCAATTCTCTGCAATTGCACTTCTTGAACAGTAAGAAGCCTTCGTCTCAATGCATCATAAACCTTGTTCATTTGTCCTTTCTTGTGCTTGATGGAAAAGGTGTAGGCTTGTAAAATTCCATCCATTTTATATGTCTATTACTGAGATTTTCTTGGTAATTGATAAATCTTAGAGTTTGGTTTCACTCAACACTACAAACTCTTTAGGAAGGAGATATTATCTCCATTTCCTAAGGGCTTGAACTAAGGCATAGAGCTCTAAGTCATATGAGGAGTATCTTTTCTTAGCCTCATTCATCTTTTCACTAAAGAAATCTAGTGGTCTACCTTCTTGACTTAATACAGTACCCACTACTGTGCTACTAGCATCACACTCAAGAGAGAACAGTCTATAAAAACTTACTAAAACAAGGATAGGTTGGGTGGCTACTTTTTGTTTCAACATCTCAAACACCCTATTTTCTTATTCAGTCCACCTAAATTTAATTTTCAACCCACATTTTATGGTATCTAAGACTAGGGCACAGATAGAACTAAATCCCCTAATAAACTTCCTATAAAATTGGGAAAGCCCATGAAAACTTCTTACCTCAGTACCAGATGTAGGAGTAGGCCAGTTGAGTATAGCCTCCACTTTCTAGGATCCATCTTCAATGTTCCTTGTGAGACCACAAACCAAAGATACACCAATTCTTGCTTCAATAATTCACACTTCTCCAAGTTTATTTCTAACTTCTCTTCATGCAATTTTTTCAACACAATCTCCAAATGTTCAAGGTATTTTTATTTTTTTACTAAATATGATGATTTCATCATGATAAAGCACCACAAAGCTCCCAATGTAGTCCTTTATCACTTCATTCATCAATCTCATGAATGTTCTTGGGACATTGCTAAGCCCAAATGGCATGACAACCCATTTATACAGATCTTATGTAGTCTTGAAGGTTGTTTTCCACTCATTCCCGTCCTTAATTCAGAATTGGTGGTATCCAATATTTAGATCTAGATTTGTGAAGTAATTAGCCCCTCAAGGATAGTCCATTAGGTCCTCAATCCTAGGAATTGGAAACCTATATATTGTTGTTATCATTTTTATGGCTCTAGAATATGTGCATAATCTCCACTTACCACCTTTTTGTATGCTAACACCACTAGTATTACACAATAACTTATGCTCTTCTTTATTAGTCCTTCATCAAGTAACTCTTGCACTTACCTAGCTATCTCCTTATTCTTCTTAGGAATCATTTTATTGGAAACCTTATTAGGTAATGATGCCCCTAGTATAAAGTCAATTTTGTGACTTATGGGTCTCTATAGTGGGAGGACTTCAGGTGATCCATCACTCACAATGTCTTTATACAGCTCCAAAAGTTGAACTGTATCTCCTTGGGTAAGGGTTTTGGTCCATCTTTATTCTCTCCCTTAGGCATTATCATAACTCCAAGGCATTCTTATTCCTCTCTCTTGAGATCTTGTAGGAATTATACCCCACCAACTACCAACACATTAGGACTAGTGTTAACCCCTTCTTCCTCCACCAAAGACTAAATCTTGTATGTTATCCCATCCTTATGAAATGAGTAGGATTTCTTCTCCCCATTGTGCATGGCTTTCCTATCAAACTGCCATGGTCTCCCCAATAAGAGATGGAAGACATCCATATGTAATACGTAAGATATAATCTTGTTCACTACTTCCTCTGGGATAATTTTATTAATTAAGCCTGAGTGAATTATCACCTTACACACTTTTCCAAGGATCTTGTACTTCACCTTGAAAATTGATCTCCTCTTCTTAGGCTCTTCTCGAAGTGGCTCTTTAATCAGAACTCTTCTTATCATCAAATTCTCCTTTCTCTCAATCAATATTAACCGCATGAGACTTGACACTTATAGTGTCTTCTTCCACATAATTGACCCTTCTCTCTGATTGAGAAGATGTTTCTTTGTCAAGAAACCTATATGCAGGGTGTCTGAATTGGTGGAAGTTGTAGCATTTCATATTTGAAAAAGAGAAATCTTTTTTAGAACCTGCACCAAATCTTCCTCTACCACCATTGTTAGAACCTCTTCCTCTTTTTTAGTTACCTCTACCACTGGATTCATTAATCTCCTATATTAATATTGTCTCAAGGTCATTCCCTCTACCTCCATAGCTACCTCAATGACCTCTTGAGTCTCTACCTCTTCCCCTACCTCTACTATTTGCTTCTTGCTTCTTCTTTCTTTTTTCTTCAACCTTAAGAGCCAATTGGTAACACTTTTGTACAATGGTAGGTGCCTAAAAATATTTCTCCTCTTCTTTATTCCATCTGAGCCCATTTAATTAATGTGCCACTTTGATTCTCTCATCCTCTGTCACCTTGGATCTTAAACATAGTTTTTAAAACTCCTATGTATATGTGCTCACATATGACTCTCTTTGTCTAAGATTCTGTCTTTTTCTTGTAGAGTTGTATCTCATAATCCTTAGGGATATTTAATGTTCCTAATATTAGCAACCATCCCTTTCCAAGTGGAGATGAGATTATTTCCTTCCTATTTTATTTCATCTTGCACAAAGTTCCACCATGTGAGGGCAGTCCCTCTCAATCTTGTCTTGCCTACCTTCACCTTTTGTGCTTTAGTCATATTCTCACACTCAAAGTGGATTTCTAACCCCTCTATCCACTCTATTACTACCTCTGGCTCCATTTTTCCATTAAACAAGGGTACACATTTTAGTGATTTTCCTCCCATAGCATTCAAATCTCTAAGGAATGGCTCTTCTTGCATAACAGGATCAGGCTCTAGCACTTCATCTTCTACTACCACTGACTTACCTTTACCCTCTATCTCTTTCACTTTCTTACTCACCTCTTCTATCTTGGATTCACCTTCACCAAGCTTAATTTTCATTTAAGTTATCCTTTTTCTTAGGATTCTATTCTCCTCTTTTTGGTCATCAACCTTTGTTTCCAACTCTACGTTGGTCACCATTCTTGTTTCACCCGCTGATTCTAAATCAAACATATACTTCCTAGCCCAAATCTTTCACGGCTCTGATACCAATCTGATAGGGAGGTTCTGCTACTGAGTCAGCTTGACTCACACCTAGATACCTCTTGTAGACCTCTAAGGGTTTATTTCACAGCCCTATTATAGGCTTGGTTTCCTTCCCCTACCTTCCAAGGGCCTCTTCACCAAAAGTAGATCAACTCTTCACTAAACCTACAAGGGTATATTCCACCAAAAGTACTCAAAACCTTCACTAGTCATATTTTAAGTTAGGAATCCTTCCAATACCTTAACATCAACTCCTTTCTTGATGTTCTTGGTTCATAGGTTATCCAATTCTTCAGCAAGTTCAAAGCTAAAAGGGATAGGGCTAGAAATTCCTAGTAGCCCTAGTCAGGCTCCTAAATCCTAATAACTCCAAACTTCTCAAACAATCCCCCAAACTAGTCACCAATATAGATACCCTCTTTATAGAACTAAAATATATCTAGGGTTAGGGAGTCTCGAGGTATCTGTACACTATCCCAAAACCTATTGGGATAGTGTTCTTAAAAATAAGGCTACTAGGGCTATTTGATACAAATTCATTAAAAGACTAATGAAATGGATTCACTGACCAACACCATTGGCTCTATGATCTTTCTAACACCAAAATACCAAATTCCATTCTTTAGTTCACTCCATTCAATCCAACCCTACATTCAATCAAAGACTAATACCTTCTTTCTCCTAGCCAGGCACTGGCAGCCTCACATAGGGAAAGATGTTAAAAATAGAAAACTTCTTTTTCAAGACCTGTACAAAAGGAAAATAAATATACAAATAATATACTTTTCATCCTCCATGGGCCATAGGGATCCACTGGAGGATACTCATTGTAGATCCATATATACAAATGAGACTCCTTCACTGGCACAAAATAGTACAGTAAGCATTGATTTCAACTTGAACACTCAAAACTATATAAAAAGTTGAAATAATTTCTTATACAACAAGGAAATGAAGAAAATAAACTTAATCAAGAATTATATCGATTGATTCAATCCATGTACAATTATCTTGAACAAAAATCATAAAATTGTCACAAAACATAGATATGATATAATTCAAAATCCACCTCAAATTGGTCCAACCTCCTTACAACCATTTAGACATCCTTAAATAAGTCCCCTAGGCCTAACCAAATTCCCAACCAATCCATAAATCCCATTAGGGTAGAAACTTTTGTACAAATTTTGTTGAGAAACATTTGAATGTTGCTCAAGCAACATTTTGCATGTTTTGCAATTTTTGATCATCCAATGCTTTAACCCTATTAATAGGTTCTACAAAGTCAAAAACCAAGTCATAGGCTTAAAAACACTCTAAAAATTCCCACCTAATCATTCTAGATGTTAATTACATAATTTTCCCCATTTTGGCACTCAGGACATTACAAGGATCACTTGGACCAAAAAAACACCTAACTAAACACAAAGCTAACCAAAACACTTCTCATGAATCCTAAACTATCCTAAACAACCTTATTAAAACCCAATACCATTTGAAGGCCTTTTACAACAAAAACAAATCTGAGGGTTCAAATCGCTAGGTACTCTTGCTCCATGCTCCCCAAACAAAGAAGTTATGTTACAAATGGAGTCAACAATGTAGGATCTATCTCCAATTTCTTGAAATTAGCTTCAGCAACCCATGTAGCCTCTACTTTAGGATGGTGTTTCCATTTGATGATATGTTCCATGTATTGTCCATTTTTAGTATTTTTCTTGACCCTGGAATCCAATATCTTCTCTGTTAGTGGCTTTCTCATAGGAGGTAGAGGTACATCCATAGTAACATGTTCCATAGCTGAAGTGTCTTCAGTCTCTTCTAGATTTGTACCTTTGTATTTGATGAGATATTTCACATTAAACACTGGTGATATTGCAAACTATGTGGGAAGTTTAATCTTGTAATCATTTTCTCCATACTTTTTCAATACTTTACATGGTCCTATCCTTCTCATCTGCAATTTACTTGGCATACCCTTCTTCAACCTGGCTTTGTTCAAGTGCACCATCACTAAGTCTCCCACTTCAAACTGTAATTTATTTTTCCTCTCATCAACCTTGTCTTTCAATCTCTGTGTTGCCTCTTTGAGTGTCTTCTTGACTTGGTCATGCACCTCCTTCATTGATTTGTTGAAATCCTCTGCATATCCAGTTCTTCCCTCCATGCTTCCCAAGTCTCTAAGTTCACAAAAACCTTTAGGATGAACACCATAAACCATTTCAAAAGGACTCTTACCATTTTTCATATTCACACTATTGTTATAGGAAAACTCTGCTTGTGGTAAGACTTGATCCCACACTTCTCCATATTATTTTGTTAAACATCTTAGAAGGTTACCTAAGACCCTATTTATGACCTATGTTTGGTCATCCGTTTGTGGATGATAAGATGACCCAAATGAAAAATTATTTCCTAGTCTCTTCCACAATGTCTTCTAAAAATTTCCCATGAATTTGACATCCATGCCTAAAACAATACTAAGGGGAAATCCATGGATTTTGATAATATCCCTAAAAAAAAATTGAGTTATGTGACTAGCATCATGTGTAGTTTTGTATCGAATAAAATGGCTCATCTTACTAAACCTATCAACAACTACAAAGGTGCTATCACATCCATAATTTATCCTTGGCAAGTCAACTTTGAATGTATGCTAATACATTCTCATGGTCTATTGGGAATTGGTAAGGTCTGATAGAGACCTACATTAGAAATAGTACCTATACCTTATTGGCACACAATAGATTATTCTACATACTTCCTGGAATCTTACTGCATCCTAGGCCAGTAGTAGAACCTTTGAACTAACTCAAGGGTCTTGTTAAGTAAAAAATGTCTATTGAGACTTCTATTGCATTTTTATTGTATAAGACTCTATTTCATGGATCCCTTGGGTACACACAATTTCCCTCCTCTAAACAGTAACTCATTTGGCAATTTTTAATCTGCAAACTGACTATGGAAGTGGTTCTTGAACTCTAAACATATATTGTAGGCCTCAAAAAATTCTTCATCCTCCTGATAAAGATCTTTAAAACTTTCTACTCCAATGCTCTGCGATTGCACTTCTTGAGCAATAAGAAGCCTTCGGCTCATTGCATCAGCAACCTTGTTTAGTTTTCCTTTCTTGTCCTTGATGGTAAAGGTGTAGGCTTGTAGAAATTCCATCCATTTGATATGTCTATTACTCATCTTTAGATATTGGTTGTCATCAAACACTATAAACTCTTTGGGAATGAGATAGTTTCTCCATTTCGTAAGGGCTTGAACTAAGGCATACAACTCTAGGTCATATGAGGAATATCTTTTCTTAGCCTCATTTAGATTTTCACTAAAGAAAGCTAATGGTCTACCTTCTTTACTTAATACAACACCCACTTCTATACTGCTAGCATCACACACAAGAGTGAAAAGTCTTTCAGAACTTCGTAAGACAAGGATAGGTTGGGTGGGTACTTTTTGTTTCAACATCTCAAACCCCCTATTTGCTTCTTGAATCCATCTAAACATATTTTTCAGCCCACCTTTTGTGGTATCTAAGAGCGGGGCACAAATAACACTAAATACCCTAATAAATTTCCTATAAAATTGGACAAGCCCATGAAAACTTCTTACCTTAGTATCAAATGTAGGAGTAGGCCAGTTTAATATAGCCTCCACTTTTCTAGGATCCATCTTCAATGTTCCTTGTGAGACCACAAACCCAAGATACACTAATTCTTGTTTCAGGAAATCACACTTCTCCATGTTTATTGCTAACTGCTCTTCATGCAAATATATTCAACACAATCTCCAAATTCTCAACATCTTCTACTTTTGTTTTACTAAATATGAGGATTTCATCAAGATAAACCACCACTAAGCTCCCAACATAGTCCTTTAGCACTTCATTCAATAATCTCATGAATGTTCTTGGGGTATTGCTAAGCCCAAATGGCATGAAAATCTATTCATACTGACTTTCTATAGTCTTGAAGGTTGTTTTCCACTAGTCATCCCCTTCCTTAATCTTGATTTGGTAGTATCCACTCTTTAGATCCATCTTTTTGATGTATTTATCCCCTCCAAGACTATCCATTAGGTCCTTAATCCTATGGATTGGAAACCTATATCTAATTGTTATCTTGTTTATGGCTCTAGAATTCATGCATAATCTCCACTTACCACCTTTTATATGCTAACACCACTAGCACTGCACAAGGACTTATGCTTATCTTTATTAGTCCTTGATCAAGTAACTCTTGGACTTTCCTGGATATCTCCTTATTCTACTCAGGAGTCATTTTATAGGAAGCCTTATTAGGAAATGATGACCATCATATAAAGTCAATTTGGTTACTTATGGGTCTCTATGGTGGGAGGAATGTAGGTGATCCATCTATCACAATGTCTTTAAACTACTCCAGAATTTTTCGTATCTACTTGGGTAATGGTGTTAGTTCATCTGTCTTCTCTCCCTTAGGCTTAATCACAACTGCAAGGAATTCTTCTTCCTCTCTCTTCATATCTTTTTGGAATTCTTTCTCACCAACTACCACCACATTAGGACTATTCTTCACCCCTTCTTCCTCCACCAAAGACTGAACCTTGTAAGTTATTTGATCCTTCTGAAATGAGTAGGAGTTCTTCTCCCCATTGTGCATGGCTTTCCTATCAAACTCTCATGGTCTCCCCAATAAGAGATGGAATGCATCCATAGGTAATAAATCACAAAGAATATTTTCATTGTATCCTCCAATTGAAAATTCAATCCATGCTTGTTCATTGACTAGGACATGATGTCCTTTGCTCAACCATGTCACTTTGTAAGGATGATCATGTGGTATCCTAGACAATCCAAGTGTTTTCACTACTTCCTTTGATATAATTTTATCAGTTGACCTTGAGTTAATGACCATCTTACACAATTTTCCAAGGATCTTACACTTCACCTTGAAAATTGATCTCCTCTACTTACGCTCTTCTCTAACTGGCTCTTTAATCAGAACTCTTATTATCGTCAAATTCTCCCCACTCTCTAAATCGAGATTAGCCTCAAGATACTTGAAACTTCTAGTTTCTTCTTGCACATAATTAACCCTTCTCTCTGATTGAGAAGATTTTTCTTTGTTAGGAAACCTATTTGCAGGGTGTCCAAATTGGTGGCAGTTGTATCATTTCATATTTGCAAAAGAGGAACCTCTGCTAGAACTTCCACCAAATCTTCCTCTACCACCACTATTAGAACATATTCCTCTTCCATAGTTACCTCTACCACTAGATTCATTACTCTTGTTTTTTAATCTTGTCTCACTTTGTGGTCTAGAGTCATTATCTCTACCTCTATGGCTACCTCTATGACCTCTTGAGTCTCTACCACTTCCTCTTCCTCTTCTATTTTCTTCTTCCTTCTTCTTGCTCTTTTCTTCAACCTTAAGAGCCAATTGGTAACACTTCTGCACTATGGTAGGTGTCAGCAAACTTTTCTCCTCTTGTATATTCCATCTAATCCCATTAAAGTAATGTGCCACTTTGATTCTCTCATCATCTATCACCTTGGATCTTAAACATAGTTTGTAAAAATCCTCTGTATATGTGCTCACATATGACTCTCTTTTTCTAAGATTTTGTCTTATCTTATGGAGTTGTATCTCATAATCCTCGGGGATATAGGTTTCCCTAATTTTAGCAACCATCTCTTTCAAAGTCAAGATAGGGTTATTTCCTTCCTTTTTTCTTTCATCTTGCACAAATTTCCACCATGTGAGGGAAGTCCCTCTCACTATTGTCTTGGCTACCTTCACCTTCTATGATTCAGTCACATTCTCACACTCAAAGTGGTTTTCTAACCCCTCTATCCACTCCATTACTACCTCTGGATCTATTTTTTACTGAATAAGGGTACACCTTCTATTTATTTTCCACCCATAGATTTCAAAGCTCTGAGGAATGGCTCTTCTTACAAAATAGTATCAGGCACTAAGACTTCATCCTCTACTGCAACAGACTTACCTTTACCCTCTATCTCTTTCACTTTCTCATTCACCTCTTATGTCTTGGCTTCAAATTCACCAATCTTACTTTCCATTTCAGCTAAAAAATTTCTTAGGAGTCCATTCTTCTCCTCTTGGTCATCAACCTTTCTTTCCAACTTTGCATTGGTCACCATTCTTGTTTCACCCACTGATTCCAAATCAGACATATACTTCCTATCCCCAATCTTTCAGGGCTTTAATACTAATCTGATTGGGAGGCTCTGCTACTGAGTCAACTTGAATCACACATATTTCCCTATTCTATAGCTCTAAGGATTTATTTCACGGCCCTATTCTAGGGGTAAACACTTGGTTTCCTTCCCATATCTTCCAAGGGCCTCTCCACCAAAAGTAGATCAACTCTTCACTGAAACTACAAGGGTTGATTCCACCAAAAGTACTTAAAACCTTCACCAGTGATCTTCTAGGGTAGGAATCCTTCCAATTTCTTCATATCAACTCTTTTCTTGAATTTGTTTTTCATAGGTTATCCAATTTTTTATCAAGTTCACATTTGAAAGGGATAGGGCTAGTAATTCCTTATAGCCCTAATCAGGCTCCTAAACCCTAATAACTCCCAAAATTATCAAACAATCCCCCAAAGTAGTCACCAATATAGGTACCCTCTTTGGAGAACTAAAGTATTTCTAGGGTTAGGGGGTTTCAATTTGTCCTTAGAGTATCTCAAAATCTATTGAGGCAGTGTCCTTAAAAATAGGGCTAATAGGGCTATTTGATAAAAATTCATTAAAACTAATGAAATGGATTCACCAACAAACACCACTAGCTCTAGGGTATTTTAAACATCATAAGGCCACTCTCCATTCTTTATTTCACTCCATTCAATCCAACCCTGCATTCAATCAATGACTGATTACTTCTTGCTCCTAGCCGGGCATTGGCAGTCTCGCCTAGGGAAAGATGTTAAAAATAGAAAAATTCACTTTCAGGACCTATATAAAAGGAAAATAACTATACAAATATTCTACTTTCCATCCTCCATGGGCCATTGGGATCCACTGGAGGACGCTCACTATAGAGCCATATTTACAAGCCAGACTCCTTCACTTGCAGAGAATAGTCGAGTAAGGATTGATTTCAACTTGAACACTCAAAAATATATAAAAACTTGAATTAAGTTCTTATACAAGGAAATGAAGAAAATAAACTTAATCAAGCATTAGATCAATCGATTCAATCAATGTACAATGATCTTGAACAAAACTCATAAAATTATCACAAAACATAGATATGCTACTATTCAAAATCCACTCCAAATTGCTCCAACCCCCATACAATCATTCATACATCCTTAAATAAGCCCCTTGGTCCAAAAATACTACCCAAACCAATCCATAACTACCATTAGGGTGGAAAGAAACTTTTGTGCAAATGTTCTCCAGCAACATTTGAAAGTTGCAAATGTTGCTCAAGCAACATTTTGTATCTTTTGCAATTTTTTATCATCTAATGATTTAACCCTGTGAATGGGTTCTACAAAGTCAAAAACCATGTCTTAGACCTAAAAAACTCTAAAAATGTCCACCTAAGCATTCTATATGCTAATTACATAATTTGACCCATTTTGGCACTCGAGACATTACAAGGGTCACTTGGACAAAAAAATAGATAACTAAATACAAACCTAACTACAACACTTCACACCAATCCTAAACCATCCTAAAAAACCTTATTACAACCCAAGAACATTTTAAGGCCTTTCAAAACAAAAAAAATTGATGGTTCAAATACCTAGGTGCTCCTGCACCATAAGAAGCCTCAAACAAAATAAACCATGTATTTTGATCCTCTCTTGTATTTTTTTGTGTATCAACATGGTGATTTTCAGATGATGGAGACAAGGATGATGGTTTTTTTCTCTTTAAACCTACACAATCTCAATCACTCAGCTAAATATCAATGTTGGGAATTTATTGAAGTTTCTTGATCTAAATATACAGTTAAAGAAAGATGACCAATTAATTTGATATGAAAGTGATATAAACCTTAATGATTGCGTTATACTTATCATTATACATTGTGGGAATGGTCTTCACTATCTGACTTGGATCTTAGTGGGTTCATAATTCTATATTACTAAAAAATAAATAACCTACATAGCCCACTTCATCTCCTCGGTGAAAATAATATGTGGATCTAGAACCTAATAGATGGTGACTTTCACTTTAATTGTTTTCAATGATAATTTTTATTTACATTTATTTTCAAGGATATAATGCTAAAAACACAATACTCTAATAATGAAAAGTGTTGGTGTAATTAATTATTCTAATTACACTTTACTTAAGCTTACTTAGGATAATGCATTACGTAGTAGTTTGTATTATAGAAACCTAGGAGTTTGCATCCTATTTTAGTACATGGTTTAGGATAATTCCAGTTTAGGTGGTGATAGTTTTTATCTCTTTCCACTTTATGTGTGAGATCCACCTTTAGTGCTCTTATCACATTATCATCCTCACAGTTTTGCACATACTTAATTGTGCAATGGAGGATGATCCACCTTTGGTGGGCATGTGGTGCCACCTAGTGTGGGTGATAGCTTATATCTTTCATATCTCCTAGTTATCATGTATTTCCTATATATACAGGCATATCTACATTATATACATACATTATCATTTGATTATTGATCATTATTGAATCCAGTAAATTAATTGATCATGTCATTTATTGAGCTTCTAGATCTTGGCATATTCTTTCATTTCCTTGGGAAAATTATTACATGGTATCAGGGTCATAGGAGCGTTCATTGCATAGTCTTTGGAGAGTTTTTTTTCTTCATCTGTTGGACGGCTTCATTCAAATCTAGGGTACCAGCAGCTTGTGGGAGCATCTAGAGAAATATTTGACCTCACCATTGTGTTTGGGTGGATATTTTTATGAATTGTGATTATAAATTTGCCTACTTTGGGCAAAATTCAAATTTAAGGAAATTTTTATTACAAATTGGACCTGTATGACCCGATTTGCAAGCAATACAATTTTTTTACCTAATATATATATATATATTCACTTTGGAACTGCATTTTTTTTCAAATATATATTTTCTATCAAATTTTTGGGGTCTTTTAACCTCTCTGTATTTTTTCAAAGACACCAACACGTCTCTATTTTTTCATAATTGTGCGGGGATCATATCTGGTAATACACCTGTCAAAGGCTCATAACACAATGTGATTCCCACTTGGTGGTCACTAAATTATAGCACGATAGAAATTTTATATCAATAGTGGAGGTTTACATATAAAAAGGAGGAAGACCCCTTTACACAGCGCATGTGGGATAATTTCCCACTGCATCACACACTCCCAGCAATTCACCTATCCTTCACCAAGTGAAATTCACTTACGCCAAGCAGTCAAGGCCCATCTGTGGCTTCTCTTAGTCAAGCATCCTCTTCCCATGATGCTTGGCTAAACAATTGTCTTAGACACCCATAGCATTGGACTGCTTATTTCAGGATTGGACACCCTAAATGGTTGTTAATTAGATCATTCAGTCTCATTTAATTATCGACCAGGGACGTAAACGTGGAATGGCATCTTCATAGTATATGATTCAAACTCTCTTGATTCTCATGGCTAAAACTATGAAATTTAAATGCATTAATATTTAGGAAATCTATGCTAACTCAAGTAAATGTGCTTACTCTAGGAAAATAGTAATCATGGATAGAAACTACTCTACCCGCCTATGCTGTAGGAACAGTCTACTAGTTATGTTACTAGTGGCTGCAGGAACAATAGAGTTCTATTTACTTCTTGATAAACATGGAAATTATTTCTACTCTAACAAAGTAATTCACTCACCAAGTGGGCCCCCTTGGATGAGTGAACAGAAACACAATCAAGATAACAGAATTGACCTCAACTTGTGAATTCTATTCATTCATGGAAAATACACTTGGAGAAATAAAATAGTATTACAACTATATCAGCTTCTATTAAGAAATATCAACTAACTCGACTAACTCTAAAGAGTTAAAATAGTCATCTTATTTAAAGGAAAACTAAAACTACTCCCTAAATCTAAGATCACTCCATTAATGAGGATCATTACAGATACATAATCTTTCGTAATAGAAACATCAGTCATCAAGAATAAGTCTTCCGAGAATATAGTATGTGGTGTCTCTAGATCTACGTGCTATATTTAACAGGAAATTATATTGACTTGTTCCTTGTGCAAAGATATTATAGCAACGGCTTAACTTACTTTGACCGCTTGTTCGACTTCTTCGACAGGATGGAATTTTTGCAGCAACGACTGGCTTTGACTTCTTTAGCATCACGAAGTTGATCTTAAATATGCCATGATTGATCCTTGAAAAATGATTAATGCACACACAACCTCTGATACATATATATTCTCATCATTAATATTATGAAAGAAGTGTTAAGTTCTAATTAATACTCTTGCAAGGCACATGGCTACAGGAAGGAAACTATCCACAAACATAGCATAGAAAATAGGATCATTCATTAGCATATAACTACTGCATTTTATCATTTCCATCCATCAGTTTAAAGAAAATATACCATGTTCTTTTATCATCCACTTTCCTACTTATGTCTTTACACACATAAAATATACATATAAAACCACAAGTCTAAGTATATGTTTTGCAAGTAAACTGTTGAAAAGAAAATAAAAAGCACTTGAAAAGATGGCCATTTAAGAGGCTCATCATTCCCCCCAACTATCCTATTGCTGGTCCCAAACAATCATGAAGTTGTGGATCCTCACCCGTAGCCTCAGGTCACTGGAAATATTTTCTCCTGACTCATCAACAACATAGTTGAAATACCCATAATTTTCCCAGAGTCTTTCCCACCTCTGCACTTCTTTAGCCGTGTCATTTTCTTCTGCACTTTCATTTACTTCTAACAAAGGTTGCAGGAGGATAGGAAATTGGAACCTTAATGGAATCCAGTAATTAAGCAGTGTTCTTCCCAACATTATATACCATGGGGCTCAGCGAGTGGCAAGAGTTAGGTTCTGTGGAGAATGAGGTTCTCAAACCTTCAGATCATGTGATATCCTTACCCATTTATGCCTACAAGGAGTGATTTCAGCCTCAATATTCTGTGATGAGTGTTTATCCCAGTCTGTATAAGCTTGCTCTCTAACCAGGTAGACCTTGCTGGCTCCACTTGGGTTCATAGTGATTGAGAGCCAATCAAGAAGAGTTTGTCTGGAATGGTGAACTTTAGGCCTCATCAGCAAGGGTGTATCTATTTCACTATTTATGTATGGAAAATCTTGATGTTCCCTACTTATCTCATTTTGCATCCAAGACATCATTGCTCTTGACTGGACATCTCCCACATACAATAGTGAATTCCAGTCCTTGTCATCTGGTACAAAAAGATTATGTAAATATAATTCACACAACAAATTTTTTATAGACATGGGAGCTGACTGAAATGCATCATAGAATTCATGAGGTGTTGAAATAGAAGGATTCATTCCTTCTACAATCCTGGTTAATTTAAAATTAACAAATTGCTCCTTAAGGAATAGAGCATAGACTGGAGATGGTGACCTGCATGCCATAGCTTCAAGAAATAATTTAGTAATCTTCTTAACCCTTCTTTCCAACACTAAAATCTGATATTTTTCTGTTCTAATTGATGAGATTGCTCATCAATGGTCCTTTTCAGTTTTTCTTTTTCTAATTTCCATTGTGCCCTTTCCCATACAAAATTCTGGTACAATCTCAACCCTGCAACTAAGGGTGTAGATAGGCTCGGTGGTGGCATGGGTTCCTGATTAATAATATCAATCCATCTTGGTGCAAGCTGAGGGGTTTTTATTGCTTCTTCCTAAGTGTAAGTCTCCCCTTTCCATATGACAAGAGTTTTTATTTCATTATCTTCTTGACAAGATTCAGCTACTTTAGCCAGTGTGTCTAACCCATCCTTATTTATTTTCTCTAACACCTTTTCAAAAACATCCTCATTAATTGTAGGGAATTCATCAGTAGAAATTTTTTCTAAATTATCAGCATTATCTTTCCCAACAGAGTCATCGACAAATTCCTCTGCCTCCTCAGAATCCCTATCACTATCTATGAGGATATAATCAATATTAGGGTTAGTTGTTGCTTCAAAATTTGTATTGCGGGAAATGGTATCACTATTCATAATTTTATAAACCATTGCCTCAGAAGAGGACTTCTCTACAGACTCACAAGATTCTAAATTTACAAATTAAACAAGAGACTTGTCATCTCTACTGATGTTGGCAGAAAATCTTGCACTCTTCCTAGCAGGGGTTTGGAAAGAGCATGGAGGATCTTTGTGTTTCCTCTTGCTAGTGGAAAACTCCTCTGTAGTTTCTACAGGGGGTTCTTTTGGCATCACTTCTTCATAAGAGGGAAAGGTTTCATCAGTTGTGTTACTAACATTATCATTGTGTGGATGCTTTTTTAGAATTACTTCCTCTGATTCTAGGGTTTTACCCTTGTCTTTCTTGGAAGCAGACCCGATTTTCATGAAAGGTGGGGTGTTAGGAATGACATTGTCTTCCTTGATTTTACCTCTCTTCCTATTAGAAATAGGAGTACTAATATTGAAATCTCTTTTCTTAGATGGGTTAGGTTCAGAGGAAGAGGCTTCATGAATGGCTTTTTTTCTTTGAATTAATTTGCAAACCCCCTTTGTTGTGCTAACCCTTCTTCCTATACCTTGGCCTCTAGGGCCAACCACTCTAGGCACTACTTCATCCATTGCTAAGAATTCATCCCAAGTCCCAATCAATTGCTTATTTAATTCCCTTTCCACAATTAATTTGATTAAACAATAATGGGAAACAGACTGATCTTTTCCTAATTGCACTAGAGAATCTTTCTTTTTCACAATGTTAAATAAAAAGCTAGGTAAATTTACCAGTCTTTTGTCATGGTGGAGGGTGCTCAAAGTCTTGAAATGCAGCCTATGGAGATATTTGTAATGGCCTTCACAAGTAAATTATGATATGATAAATGTAGATGGTTGCATGTAATCCATGGGCAATGATATCCTTGAGGTGCCCTGCTTCTTATCAATGTCTAACCGTGAATCACCATGCAAGGTGAATTGTGCCATAGCTAAGCGTAAATCAATGTCTTTAGACCATTTCTCTCCTTCCTGTGGCATTCTTTTTACTTCCGCCACAATGTCCTCTGTGAACTCAATTATTAACCCTTTTACCATTGCAAACCCATTATTCAGAGTGTTTAGAAATTGCAGAGAAATTTCTTCGTCAAAACCATTAAGGCTAAGATAGTAATCCAGCCACCCTTTCCTTTGAAACTTTTCACAGCTGTCTGGGTCTCCAAGTAGAACTCTGTGATCTTTTGGCTCATGCCTCTGAAGATCTCTTCTCATTGCTATTAACATAAATTTTTTTGCAGAAGCTAAAAATAAATGTAAAATGCTACCGACTCAAGGTGTTGCAGACGAGAAAATTAGAGTATAGAAAATCATTTACTTCCAAGCAATTAAAATAATTTTAACGAATGATATTTCATAAATAACTTTTCTTGTGTTAAGGCCTGCCACCCTAAACACGTCATGAAAATGTCATCATTAATTGAACTTCATCTTTTAAAATTTTTAAATTACTTTTAAATAATGAGGACGCAATCACTGTATGACAGATGGTTTCACACATGACGATGGTCATCTTGGAAAGACAAGAAATAAATTTAAGGCATGGGTTCCACCAAATATTAAAAAATCACTCCCCTAAAGTAAGTTTAAGGCATGGGTTCCACCAGGCCATTGTGTGCAAGAGTAAAAAAAAAAAAGAACACTTAATCCTAATAAAAATGAATAAAATAATATACGAATGAAGGTATGTGTCACTAACCTGTGAAGCACTATCGGAAGAGTGTTCTTATATGTGACATGCATTGATGGAGTGATATAATGGTATGGAAAAACATGGTAGAGAGAGGAGGTGAGGTGGATTTTATTATGGATAAATTATTCCATAGGAAGTGAAATGTTTATTATGGATTCGTTGATAAAAATCAAGGATTAGTTGAAACCTGGGTGGAAAACCTAGATGCTTATGCTGTAGGAGTGTTGTTGTTATTGCTTTTCTAGAACTGTTGTAGGAAGTCTTTGTTAGAATAGTCACAAAGGATAACTGAGAGGGGGGGTGAATCAGTTATTAGTAACTTTAATTATTTTTTACTTCTTTAACTTCATAATATAATAAAGTGAATGCACATTCAGATAACATAGTACACAACACACAATTTGATTATGGGGAAACCAAATGGTAAAAACCCCGGTGGGAATTAGCACCCACAATGAACTATACTTGTTTACAGTAATCCCTGTTAGAAGATCTTGCAACCCTATTAGGAGTTTTTCTTTACAAAGAAATAAGTATAGTGACCTGGTCAAGGGTCTGACTTTGTTAGGAGTCTTTTACAAATAGCCCTATTAGGGGTGAGGACTCACTATCCAAAAGCTCACTGCTTCAATGGTGAAGGCTACAACCTTCTGTAGAAAAGATATGCACTATATATGATGATGAAATATAGAGTAGACTTGATGTCCTTATCAGTTCCAGTGTATTGTAATCTTTTACTTCTACTTCACATAGATCCTTGATGAATGAAATACAACTAATATTCTACTCTGTACATTTTATGTCTCTTCTCTTATCATTCACACTTTACATTTACAAATGAACTACTATAAGTATCTTCTTTAAAGTAGAAGGTCATGACGACTCTTGGAAACACTTCAACAATATCTTTGTCAGCTTAACTAAGCATGCAAACAATATTAAGTCCACGCAACACAAACTAAACAGATGCGACACTTCACCAAGTTTGCTTTGCCAAATCATCTCAAACAACATGATCTTGATGTTACATAATAGGTGCATTTAACCAAACATAGTTAGCTCATAACTAATCATGAATATACACACGTATATCTTGAAGATAGTACAACTCAAGAAACATATTAAATACGTTGGCTTTGAACAAATACTCTTCCAAAACTGTAACTGCCAATAACAGAATTACACAACTTGACTGAAACATCATATCTCAATCTGCGTGTATGAACATAACATACTAAAAATGTCTAAAACATGTATCTAACCACACAAGGCTTGATATCATCATTTTGATACATACAGAATCACTACCGTGTATTATATGTTGTCATCAATGACAAACATAAAATCAATCAACTGCATAGAAACAAATCTCTAGCAATCTCCCCCTTTGACATTGATGGAAACATATGATATTAAAAGCATCCTCTGTTCATGGTTTCCTCTTTCTTTTACAATCTTCTCAATATCCTCATCAAAGATTTCTCTACACTGCTACAGTTCCTTTGACTATGTTTGTGTTCCATATATATACTCCCCAGAGTATATGCTCCCCCTTAGTACATACTCCCCCTTTGACATCAATGGAAAAGGGTGCCATAAACCATTAGACATAGGTACTACTCCAGAAGTAGAGTAGTCAACCATTTATCAGTCACAAAGGACTTATGTTCTTCCTGTATTCTCTAATCAGACTTAGGAGAGGGAATTACTCCCAACTTCTCTCTGAGATACTCAAAAGTATCTTTTGATAAAGGTTTTGTGAAAATATCTACCAATTATTCTTTGGTGCTCACATAGTCCAATTTCACTTCTTTGTCTGCAACCCTTTCTCTTAGAAAATGGTACTTGATCTCTATGTGTTTTGTCTTTGTATGCATCACAGGGTTCTTAGACATGTTAATAGTGCTAGTGTTATCACAGTGAATACCAATAGGATAATCAACCTGAATGCCAAAGTATTTAACCATCTGCTTGATCCAAATCATGGTTGAAAAATTCAGTGCTGCTGCAACATATTCAACTTCTACTGTTGACTGAGAAATATAGTTCTGCTTCTTGCTTATCCAAGAAACCAGCCTATCTCCAAGAAATATTGCTCCTCCTGAAGTACTCTTCCTATCATCAATACAACCTGCCCAATCTGCATCTGTATACACATGAAGTTGTACATTCTTTGATTTAGGATACCATAAACCATAGTCTATAGTTCCCTTTAGATATCTGAATATCCTCTTGATTGCCATTGGGTGATTCTTCTTGGGTTCAGCTGCAAATCTTCCAACAATGACAACTGCATTAGATATGTCAGGTCTAGATTGAGTTAGATAGTGAGTTTTCCAATCATAGATTTGTACAATGTTATATCAACTGTTGTGGAATCATCATCTTTTGTAAGCTTGCTTCCTATTATCATAGGAGTGCATACTAGATTACAGTCTTCCATCTTAAAGGTCTTCAATATTTCTTTCACATATTTTGACTGATTAATGAATATACCTTTATCTGTCTGCTTTACATTTAGTCCCAAAAAGTATTTTATAGGACCAATCATGCTCA
>MU227713.1:3523999-3545383 GCA_018584345.1 Thuja plicata | reverse complement strand
ATTATGATCTAATTAGTAACTTCCCTATTCACTCTAGTTTGCTTAAGCTAACCTTAGGTAGTTTCTATTTCTGTTAGTTTCCCTTTTTAGGGTTTCGGCATCCTTTATAAGGATTTTCCGCTTTGTATTTCATAAGGAGATTATTTTGTAAATCATTTAGTTAATAGAAGCTAATTTCTATTTCAATGGATTTGCAGTCTCTGGCCTATCGGTCGCCATAGCCATTCTTCTGTCTTCTCTCTTCTGTCTGCTTCTTCTTTTATGTAACAGCTTTGCATGCAGGTGTTCTTGGGTAGATTGATGTTCATCAATCACAACAGTTTCCTCTAGAATACTTATCTTGTTTTCATAGTCTGATGTTAAATTAGTTAACAGCTTGTCCATTATATCTTCTTCTGATATTTCTCCACCATTGTTTATGATTCCAAAGACTGCTTCATTTATCCTTTGATTCTAGGCTCTAATGCTATCTTCAGGTAACATCTCAAGATTGTTGTATTTATTTTTCCATGTCTTCTTGTGTACATTCTTTGCTTGAATATCTCCTTCAAACATATCTTCTAAATACTTCCATATGGTGTATGCTCTGTCGATTTTCTTGATCTCAAAAAATTCACTGTCAGATAGGGTACTAATTAGGGCTTCTTTAGAGATTGCATTATTGGTAAATGTATCCTTTTGTCTACTAGTAGCTTCATCCTTTGCAAGGTCTTTTAGAGATGGAATAACAACTTCTTGTGTAGATATCTCAAAGATCTCAAAGCCAACACACTGTAGACGTGTTATCATTTTGTTTTTCCAATCCAGATAATTTTCTCCATCAAACTTAGGGCTCTCTTTTCTGAAGTAAGACATCTGATCTACCTTAAGTTGTTAGGCTTCTTCTCCAAGGCACTTGGCTTTGATACCAATTGTTAGAATAGTCCCAAAGAATAACTGAGAGGGGGGGTGAATCAGTTATCAATAACTTTAATTCTTTTTTACTTCTTTAACTTCAAAATACAATAAATTAAATGCACATTCAGATAACACAGTACACAACACACAATTTGATTATGGGGAAACCAAATGGTAAAAACCCCGGTGGGAATTAGTACCCACAATGAACTATACTTGTTTATAGTAATCCCTGTTAGAAGATCTTGAAACCCTGTTAGGAGTTGTTCTTTAAAAATCAATAAGTATAGTGACTTGGTTAAGGGTCTGACCCTGTTAGGAGTCTTTTACAAATAACCCTGTTAGGGGTGAGGACTCATTGTCCAAAATCTCACTTCTTTAAGGTGAAGGCTACAACCTTTTGTAGAATAGATATGCACTATATCTGATGATGAACTATACATTAGACCTATTGTCTTGATCAGTTCCAGTGTATTGTAATCTTTCACTTCTTCTTCACATAGATCCTTGATGAATGAAACACAACTGATATTCTGCTTTGTACATTTTCTGTCTCTTCTCTTATCATTCACACTTTGCGTTTAAAAATGAACTACTATAAGTATCTTCTTTAAAGTAGAAGGTCATGAAAACTCTTGCAAACACTTCAACAACATCTTTGTTGGCTTAACTAAGCACGCAAACAATATTAAGTCCGCACAACACAAACTAAATAGACTCGATGCTTCACTAAGTCAGCTTCACCAAATCATCTCAAACAACACGATCCTGATGTTACATTATAGGTGTGTTTAACCAAACATAGTTAGCTCATAACTAATCATGAATATACACATGCATATCCTGAAGATAGGTGCAACTCAAGAAACATATTAAATATGTCAGCTTTGAACAGATACTCTTCCAGAACTATAACTGTCAATAACAGAATTACACAACTTGACTGAAACATCATATCTAGATCTGCGTGTATGAACGTAACATACTAAACATGTCTACAACATGTATGTAACCATGCAAGGCTTGATATCATCATTATAATAAGTACATACAGAATCACTACTGGGTATTATATGTTGTCATCAATGACAAACATACAATCAATCAACTGCATAGAAACAAATCTCCAACAGTCTTTGCGACTCACAGGCTTGTGATAGATATTGAGGCGATTCCTATTGACAAGCAATTTGAATTGCACAGGATCAATGGTGGAAATTTGAATCACTCCATTGTCAAAACCTAATATTATTTCATAAGGTCCTAGCCACCATGTCTAAAACTTTCTTGGGGTATGCTAGTAGCATGAGTCATAGAGAAGGGCCCAATCACCAATGTAAAATTTCTTATACTTGATGAATCTTTCATGCCACTTCTTCCGTTTCTTCTAAATCAATTCGGTATTTTTAAGTGCAGACTTCTGATACTCATCTAGTCCATTAAGCTACAAGAGTCTGTCTTCTTGTGCCCTGGTAAGGTTAATGTCTAATTCCAATGCCATCTTGAGAGTCTTGTGCTAAAACTCAATAGGCATAGATGCATATTTTCCATAAACCAGTTTAAAAGGAGTAAAACCAATTGTTGTTTTCCAAGTTGTTCTGTAAGCTCAAATGGCTTCAAGAAAGCGGGTAGCCGAGTCCTTCTTGTGAACAAAATTTTTTTTGGTTAGGATTGCTTCAATCTCACTATTTGTTATCTCTTCCTGCCCATTGGCCTTAGGATGGTATGGTGAAGATTTACCATGCCTCACTGTGTATTCATGCATCAACTCAACAATAAGATTAGAAGTAAATTGTGCACCTTGATCCATTACTATCTCATGAGGTGCACCAAACTTGGTAAAGATATATTCATATAGAAATTCAACTACCTTATGATCTCTAGCATGCTGTATTTCTTTGGCTTCTACCCATTTTGTTGCATAATCAGTGCACACTAATATATATGGCTTACTGTGAGAAGATGGCTCGATAGGTCCAACAAAATTGATACCCCATTTGTCATATGGTGTCACCACCAACTGAGGCTGCAAGGGCATTTCATCTGACTTGGTTGGATGTCCCATACACTAGCATCAGTCACAATGCCTTGTATTCTTAGATGCATCCTTATGTAGGGTAGGCCAATAGTATCTTGTTGTCAATATCTTGTATATTTTCCTCTTTCCTCCAAAATGGCCACCACACGGCTCATCATGACAAGCCCAAAGGATTTCATAAGTGTCATCTTCAAAAACACATCTTTTGGTGACTTGATTAGGATATGTGTAGAGCATAAATCCTAAGATCCATGAAAAGTTGAAGCTTTTCTCAACAAGAAGTTTGTGTTCTCTAGGAAAAAAATGAGGTGGTGTCCTTCTTGTAATAAGGTAGTTGGCAATGTCAGCATACCATGGATTGTAAGTATCAATAGAAAATAGGTTCTCATTAGGAAAGTTGTCATCAATTATTGTAGAATCATCTAGAACTTGTAATCTAGATAAAAAATCAGCCACCACATTATCTTTACCTAGTTTATCAATGATTGTCACATCAAACTCTTGCATGAGGAGTAACCATGTTGCTAACCTACCAGATATGGAAAGCTTATTCATTAAGTATTTGATTTCTGAATGATTAGTGTATACAAATACTTCATAACCAGTAATGTAATGTCTAAATTTATTAAGTGCATAGATTACTACTAGCAATTCCTTTTCAGTAGTTGTATAGTTCAGCTCAGCACCTTGTAGGTTTTTACTAATATAATAAATAGCATGCTCAACTATACCTTCCTTTTGTCCTAGTAGTTCTCCAATGGCATAGTTAGATGCATCAGTGTGAATGTGAAAGGAAAGCTTCCAGTCAGGTTCTCTAAGGATAGGTGTCTTTGTCAGAACATCTTTTAGCTACTGAAATGACAGTTCACAGTCTGTTTTACATTCAAACTTAGCTTCTTTCTTCAACATGATGTACAATGGGGCTGCAAGTTGGCTGAAGTTCTTAATGAATCTATTGTAGTAATCAGAATGGCCAACAAAAGCTCCTGACATCCTTCTGCTTTACTAGATTTGGAAGTATAGTGATGACTGCAATATTTGCAGGATCAACCTGGATGCCAAAGGATGAAAGGTAATTGTGTGTGAATTAATTTCACCTTTATGAGATTAGTTTATTTAGATATAATTCTATGGGAAAATATAAATAATTTAAGCTAAATAATTATAAGTAAATCAATAATCATCTCATGGTTCTCTAACTAGTATGCTAGTAAAGATCTCAACCTTAATCTCTACTAGTGACAATCCTAGAATGAGAAATTGATAAAATGTATGCCTAAATATAGCTCAATTCTCTCAAATGATGACAATAGTGAATTCAAATGTAACTAAAATGCTCTCCATAATGCTCAATTTATATTATGATCTCTCAATTATGATCCAATTTCCTGTAAAAATGGCTATAGGTTTGATGTTTTGCATTCAAATTTCTAGGATATGATTATGCTTTAAAATGGCTTGTATTTATAGAAAATTCCCAAGTGTAGGGGGTAGAGTTAATTTGTCATGATTAATCCTTGGTTGAGTGAAAGGCTTTAGCATGGTTTCAAATGGGTGGAAAATTTAAATGATTGTCTCAAAGATTGAGACAAAAGGACAAATTTGAGTGATTGAGATTCAAAGTTAAAAATGAGTGATTGAGATTCAAATTTAGGAGTGATCCATGTGCTTTGTGTTCTCAATTCCCATTGGTTTCTCAAATTCATGTTGAAAAATATAGGATTATTTAATTCAATCAATTAATTAAATTATCCATGTAAGGATGAATAGGTTCAATTTGATTTTTGATTTAAAACTATACAATTAATTGATTAAAATCAATTATATAATTTTGATTGATCCTTTTAGGCTTATATTTGATTATTTTATGTCATGGTTAATCAATCCTTTGATTTAATTTTATTTTGTCCAATTTTGATTGATAAATGTCCATTTGAATTGATTTTGATCCATTATGATGAAAATTAGAGCATTTGGCTGAGATTTGCATATTTGGTTTATTCTAAGACACTTGCCCAGTTTTAGGTGTCTATAGTAATGTCCTAAGGCAACTCCCTCTTCCATCATAATGTATCACTTCTCATTGTTAAGGGAGAGGTTGTATTCTTGACATCATTTAAGAAATTTATCCAAGTTAGCATGAGCCTCCTCAAATGTAGTTCCATATGCAGTAAAGTCACCCATGTATATTTCAACACAGTCAGCAAAAATGTTAGAGAAAATACTGATTACCACTCGCTAAAAAGTAGCAGGTGCATTGCACAATGCAAATGGAAAGAAAAAATAAGTAAATGTTCCCCATGGATAGGTGAACATTATCTTATCCTGACCTTTAGGTGATATCTGTATTTTCTTGTAGCCACTGAAGCAATCTGGAAATGAGAAATACTTTTTACCAGCAAGGTTGTCAAGTACTTGGTCAATGAAAGGTAATGGAAAGTGATCTTTCTTAGTGGATTTGTTGAGCTCCCTATAGTTCACACAAACTTTCCATTCCCCCCCCTTTTTGGAACAATTACTAAAGGAGAAACCCACTAGCTGTCAAAAATAGGATATATAAAGCTAGCTTTAAGGATTTTTTGTAACTCGGTCTTCACTATATCTCTCAGAGCAGGGTTAGTTCTTCTTTGGGCTTGTCTAATTGGTCTAGACTTAGGATTGTTGTAAATCCTATGGGTACAAATATTTCTATCTAACCCCTTAATATCGTTATATTCTCATGAAAAGGCTTGCTGACTATCTTTCAAAAGTTGGAGAAGACTGGTCATCTGAGATTTGGTGAGGTTCTTATTGAAATTCAACTCTTTACCTAAGGAAATTTCTACTCTTTTGACTTTATCCAACATCATAAATTCTACAAATGAGGATGAATTATTCTCATGTGGTAACAAGGTATGAAGGTAATCAAGTGCTGCAGGAAACTTAGGTGAGTTTTTCTTAGGTAGTATGATTTGGAGAGAATAGTTAGGGACATGAAAAGAGGATGCATCAGAGCCATACTGATTGGTAAGAATTGCCACTAGTATGTCATATTCTTCTTGTTAGACCATAAATGGATCTCTTCCAATAACCATGAGCTATTGTATAAAATTTTCTTCAAGGGTAGCATCACCTAGGTCTAGCCAGATAACTTGGTCAAGTTCATCTTGGGGTTTGGATAGAGAATATAGAGTTAGTTTCTTGGTATGGTTCCCATCAGATATTATCAATTTTCCAGAGTGACATAAAATGAAAGCATTTGTTGTGGCTAACCAAGGTCTTCCCAAGATTAATGGATATCCTCCTAGTGTGGCTTTGGGGGACAAGATTATGAAATATGAGGGGTAATCAAAGGAATCAAGTCTAACAACGATGTCCTCTACAATTCCATTTGGATTAACTATAGAATTATCAGCTAACTAGAGTATTGTAGGTGTTTCCCTTAAACCAATGATGCTAAGTCTTAAAAAAACTTCCATAGCCATCACATTGATGGATGCTCCTAAATCAATCAAGACATTCTGTATTTGTATACCATTAATATGAATAGTAACCAATGGGATTCTTGGATCAGAGTATTTATGCATCAAGACTTTACTGAGCACGAGATCAAAAAATTGCCCAAGGACATGGACAGTGTGAGGATCTTTCTTCTTTCTACCAAGGTGCTTGATACAGGCTCCCTTGATTACTTTATTATAAATGGGAATTTCTTTGAGGTCATATAATAAAGGTATTTGGACAGTCATTTTCTTAAGTTGGTCAATTGAAATAGCTATAATAGGATTTTCTTTTGAGGGTGTTGATTGAACCAATCTTTGTGGATAAGGTGGATTTGTCAAAACTGGAGTAGATTGCGGAATAGGTGAAGCAGTAGTGGTTTTGTTTGCAGGTATTTCCTCGGCATGAGAATATTTAGTTATTATAGGCTCCTTAGGTGTAGCCAATGTAGTTCCTGATCTTAAGTAGATATCATTCACTTGCAGAGAATAAGCTTGCTTCTTGTTATTAGGATTTGGAGTTGGTTATGCAGGCACTTATGTTGGCATCTAAGGATTATTATTGGATGTAGGAGGTGGAAGCATAATAGCTTGCTACTGAGGTGGAGGCATAATAGATTTTTTTTGATTAGGCTAATTAGGTCCCTAGTGAGGTTGTTGTTGTCAGTTACCATATGATTGCCATTGGTTATTCTGCTATGGTTGTTGATATTGGTTAAATTATTGTTGGTATGGGTTAAATGGAGGTTGTGCTAATATTTTTGGTTATACTATGGCTATTGGTTAGACCAGTTATAATTCCAATTATGTCCTTGAGGGCCTTAATTTTGGTGGTTTTGGTTTTTCCATTGACTACTATTATTATAACCAAAATTATTCAGGGGGTCTTGAGGCATACCTTGTCTTTGAGCCCATGGTCACCTTTGAGAAACATAGAAAACCTCTCCATTCTCCTCATCTATAGCTTTAAATTGGGTGGGCATTGAATTAGTGTCCACAAATGCAACTTTTTTGCACTTACTATTTCTTTCCTTCTCTCTGCAGTGAGAGAAGAATTCAGCCAGCATAGCTTTTGTATCCTCCTTCTTCCTTTGTGCTTGCATGTTGTCTAGCTGAGTGGCAATGTCATTGATGATGTCCTACTTGAATTAAAATAGAAGATTGGACAAATCCATCTTAGATACTCCAAAACCATTGGACTTATGAGGCAAATCTCTTATTCCTCTTCCTTTCTTCATGGTAGCCCTTGAATAGTTCAGACATATATTCTTTATGTTAGCCTAGTTCTTCTTAGTGATGTCTCTGCCAATCATAAGGTCTAAGGACTCAATGCTTCCATGATTTACACCTTTTAGGAAAAGATGTTTTTGTGACTCCTTAATCAACTGATTTTGAGTTTTGCGTTAGAGGTTAAACATAAACCTTGAGACATAGTATTCCAAGGTCTCATCCTCCTTTTGGGACATTTTGAAAATGTCATCTCCCTTCAAATCTTGACCCCTATAGTACTCTTTGTATTTAGAAAGGAACATATTGCTCATTGCATCCCAATACGCTATAGCATTGGCACCCAACCCCATGAAGCATCTTAAAAGAAGCCTCCTTAAGAGTATGTGGGAACAATTTTAGGTTATGGGCATCAGTTGTACAATCATAACTCCTACAGAGGATATCAAACTCAAAAAGGAAGGTTTCAGAGTCTTCAGTGATGAGGCCATAAAATTTTGGAAGTGCAGAGGCAGGTATGTTTTTCAGATTATGATTACCATGCTGAGGAGGAATGGGGAAAGGAAAGGTAGGTTGATCCATCCTTGGAGGAGGACCTGGCTATTGTGGTTGATAGATAACAATAGATAATGGGTTTTCTTGATACTCGGGTTCATCAAAAAGGTTATGCAAATGTAGTGATCCTTCAGAGGATAATGGTGAAGATATTTCTCCTTAGGCATCAGCAAATGGTTTTTCAAATGGGTTTTCTTCTTCTTCCCTCTCAACGCAGGGTTCCTCTAGCTCAGGATTAAAAATATAAAAAAGGTTCAACCTGGTTATTGTGAGGAAGGAATCTCCCACGAGGGTCTCTTCTTCTATGCATAAAAGGATTACTTGAAACTCGGTCCTAAATTATGAAAGCTGGGAACATGAACACAAAAGTAAGTTTGAACTAACACCATCCCCAGTAGCGGCACCAAAAATGCTTGGCTAAACTATTGTCTTATAAACCCATAGCATTGGACTGCTTATTTCAGGATTGGACACCCTAAATGGTTTCTAATTAGATCATTCAGTCTCTTTTAATTATCAACCAAGGATGTAAACTTGGAGTGGCATCTCCAAAGTATATGCTTCAAACTCTCTTGATTCTCATGGATAATCCTATGAAATTAAAATGCATTAATCTTTAGGAAATCTATGCTAACTCAAGTAAATGAGCTTACTCTAGGAAAACATTAACATTGGATAGGAACTGCTCTACCCACCTATGTTGTAGGAATAGTCTACTAGGTCTGTTACTAGTGGTTGCAGGAACAACAGAGTTCTATTTACTTCTTAATAAACATGCAAATGATTTCTACTCTAACAAATAAATTCACTCACCAAGTGGTCCCCCTTGGATGAGTGAACAAAAATACAATCAAGATAATAGAATTGAACTCAACTTGTGAATTTTATTCATTCATGTAAAATACACTTGGATAAATAAAATAGTATTACAACTATATAACCTTCTATTCAGAAATATCAACTAGCTCAACTAACTCCAAAGAGTTACAATAGTCATCTTATTTAAAGGAAAACTACAACTACTCCCTAAATCTATGATCACTCCATCAATGAGGATGGTTATAGATACATAATGTCTCATAATAGAAATATAAGTCATCGAGAATAAGTTTTCCCAAAATATAGTACATGGTGGCTCTAGATTCACACGCTCTATTTAACAAGAAACTATATTGACTTGCTCCTCATGTAAAGATCTTGCATAAATGCCTTAACTTACTTCAACTTCTTGCTTTCCTTCTTCAACATGATGGTGTCTGTGTAGAAATAGCTGGCTTTAACTTCTTCAACATCATGATATTGATCTTTAATACACCATGACTGATCCCTGCAAAATGATTAATGTACATACAACCTGCGATACATACATATTCTCATCATTAATATTAGGAAAGATGTGTTAATTTCTAATTAATACTCTTGTAAGGCACATGGCTATAGGAAGGAAACTACCCAAAAACATAGCATAAGAAATAGGATCATCCATTAGCATATAACTACTGCATTTTATTATTTCCATCCATCAATTTCAAGAAAATATACCATGTTCTTTTATCATCCACTTTCCTACTTATGTCTTTATACATATAAAACCACAAGTCTAATTATCTATTTTGCAAGTAAACGACTAAAAATAAAATAAAAAGCACTTGAAAATATGGCCATTTAAGAGTCTCATCACACGGAAGTCATGGACCTCCTATATATGGATCTTGACTCTTCTCTTTGATCACAATGTATCTTCCCCACAACCACATTGGCCACCTCTCTTGGATTTCGTGACCCTCCCACCTTTGTCACACAAGCAATTCAATTAATTCAAAATATCCAAAGACAATTAAACATTTGATTCCATGGTTACTAGCCATTCTCAAACCAAGTAGTAGATCTTCATACACTGCAACATTATTAGTAAATTCAGAATCTAGTAAAAAGGAATATTTAAACATTTTCTTATCAGGGGCAAAGAAAATGACACCAGCTCCATTACCATCCCTACAACAAGCACCATCAAAATACATTTTCCAAATTTTATTGGTACTTACTTCTGCCTGTAACCCAATAGGTTTAGTATTCTGCATTGCATCTTTTAAAATACTTACCTGAAATTTATCCACATCAGAATGAAAGAAATGTGTAACCAGGCTTGGATCCACATCCTCAATAATATATAGACTTTGAGTCTTCCTATCAATTCTTACATCCCTGTCATTCACTGGAATAGAAGCATAAGAAAGATCTGATTGAATACTACCTCCAACTAAGATAGACCATTGTCTAGATAGAAGCATTCCATAATTGATAGGGACTTCAACCATAGTAATATCCATTTTATATGACATTTCAGGACATGTAGGAAATTTAAATTCAACATTATTCCTTATGCCTAAAAAAAGAACAGATCTAGTATCTATAGCATAACATCTACCAAATTTGGTATCAACATGATGAACTATAACTCATTTATAGTTTGAAGATGATAACTTGATTATCACCAAGCTGAAAAAGTGAATGTAAGACATTAAATCAGATAATGTATTGTATTGTCATTGATGTCAACTTGATATAGTTTGATTGGTCATATACATATTGTTATAAACTTGAAGAGTTGAAGAGACATATTTTATGCAGTCAGTAAAACTTAAAATTTCAGTATACACCAAGTGAGAGTAAACACTGATAGATAGTGCACACCAAGTAGTTCACAATGTATACCAAGCACCGCAGTAACCGATCAAGTGTTTACCAATCAAGATCTGAGAAAAACTAAAGTTTTCATCGAGCATAACTGAAGTGGTCACTGAGCACAACTAGATTCAATGACTGAGCTAACTAAAGTTACTCACATATCAGAAGTGAAGTTAAACAAAGACAAAAACACTTAGCTAGAAGGAGTTATTTTTAGATATTGACTAATTGATTTCTTTATTCTTAATGATCAATTGAACTAAAGCATGAAAGAGATTTAAAGCAATTTTTATTCCCAGCTATCATGGAGAAATTTTTGGAATAAAACTAAAGCAGAGTTTTATGGGATAAAGCAAAGAATGTCAAGTTTTACAGATCAAGAAGTGATCTACGATGAAAATAAGGAGATTGAACGACTAAATCATGTCTAGATAAAGAGACAAGTAATTCATTATCAAAGAGAGGAATGTTGAATATATTCTGGTGAAGATAGAAGTCTTCAAGCAGATGTGATCATACTGGCTGAAGAACAAATCCAAGGAATTTTGCAGACATCGAGCAACAGAGGACAGAGCATTCACCAAGCAGAACAAAGATGGGAGAAAAGGAATTGAAGTGAACAATGATCATAGAGGTATTATTGGACTAACAAATAGATCTGAATATCTACAAGTTAAATTTTTATTTTGAATAGATCATTTACTGTTTCAGTTTAACCATTGATCTAGAAAATCTCTTAACCGAGTGGGATTTAACCATCCTTATTGTATTGTGATACTCAATAGTATCAAAAGGTTTTCTTGTTGACAACATAGTGAATTCTAGGTCAAAAGACAAAATTTTAGTTTCAAATCCTCTAACAAGATCACACTTAATAGTGTGTTTGTAACCTTTAACAGGGTTGGCTCTTCACTGAGCTCACTTCAGAAGAGTGAAATTTTTGGGTTACCGATCCCAAGTAGTTTTTCCCTTAACAAGGTATCCACATTAAAATCCATGTGTAAAATGTGTATTTATTTAATTGCATTGATATTTTACTTTACACATTACTAAAATTGGATTGGTCAGTAAACACTAAGTTTAATTGTTGCTACTCGATAAAGTCTAGAAAAGATAAACAGTATATCTTACCGATTAGTATATATTTGTTAAAGTTATTTAAGGCATACATCTTGATGGACTAAAAGATAACTAGAGGATATTATAGTTGTGATATAAGTTTTTGGTTGGATTTTTGGAATTATTTTAAGGCCACTGATTCACCCCCCCCTCCCCCCTTAGTTATTCTAACAATTGGTATCAGATCTTTGATGCTAAAGTTGAAAAGGACTTAAGCTAAAGATCACAAGGTGAGTAAAAGGGATGTTCCTAAGTTGAACAAGAAAAACTTTGCATCATGGAAAACTAGTATAAGACTTCATCTATCAGGTATTATAAATTATGTCACACAATTCTTGGATGTTGAATATGTTGCACCTACTCGACCTCTTACTGTTATCAATTGAGAGAGAAACATGAACACAATCCTATGATGATAGAAATTGCTTCTTCACTATACGATGTTGAATTTGAAGATGTGAAATCATGCACCTTTGCAAATAAAATGCGGGACAAACTCAAGCTAGTACATGGAGGAGACACCAATGTGTTGAGAACTAAAGCTAAAAGACTAAGAGGAAAGTTTGATGACCTAAGAATGAAAGAAGGAG
Organism: Thuja plicata; assembly: GCA_018584345.1. Taxonomy (NCBI): domain Eukaryota; kingdom Viridiplantae; phylum Streptophyta; class Pinopsida; order Cupressales; family Cupressaceae; genus Thuja; species Thuja plicata. The sequence goes on along the minus strand of MU227713.1, from coordinate 3,532,790 downwards.
AGAACATCACTCAGTATAGTAGAAGACTCAAAGAAGTTGTTAATGTTATCCATGGAGTAGGAGGAGTACTTGAGGAAGAAATAGTTGTAAGTAAAATTTTGATAACCTTACTGCTTGTTTATGCTATTAGAGTATTTGTAATTCAAGAAATGAGAGCAGTAGAAAATAGCAATGTTACTCTTGATAGTTTGATTGGTAGAATTATTTCATTTGAGATGAACAACTATGACAACAGTGTCTTACCTACTATTAAGTCTACATTCAAATCTTCTCTAAAAATAAGCAAATCTAGTAACAAACACACTATGAGAAATGATAGTGACTATGATAGTGATGAACAAGAACTTGATGAACTTGAAGGACTAATGGCTAGGAGACTACATAGAGGTAAAGGAATATATAAAGGTAAATTACCATTAGTCTATTTTAATTGCAAATAAATTGGACATTTTTCTGCTAGATGCCCTAACAAGAGAAAGGATGAAAGAAACAATGAGAGATCTTATGAAAAGAGGTTTGACAGAAGTGATGACCGAGACTACAGAAGAAACTGACACTCTGACAGAAGAGATAACCAGTATTACAAGGACAAAGGAAAGAAGGCTTGTTACCTAGTTGAGAACAAAGCTAAAGATTCTACTACTAATTCTGATGAAGATTTTGAGGTAGATGTGTTTCTATGAAGGATGATTCAGACAAAGAAGAAAGGTATGTTGAAACTGTAATCATATCTAAAGTTAGAAAAAATGATGTATGGATTATTGATAGTGGTTGTACTCATCACATAAATGGAGATAAAGAGAATTTTGAAACTTTTGAATATTATAATGGTGGATCATTTAGGATGGGTAATGAATCACCTTTCCTAGTTGAAGGAAAAGGAACCATCATGTTGAATAATCTAATCAGATGTGAAAATACATATTGGGTGAAAGGACTTAACTATAATTTATTGAGTGTTTCAAAGCTGAATAAAACAGGACGCCAAGTTGCATTTGAAAACAAAAAATAAAATATCTATAATGGAATAGGAAAGTTGATCAGCACTGGTGAAAAAACAAAAGGTAATCTATTCTATCTTGATAATATTGAGACCACTTGTTTATTGGCTAGAAATGAAGACATTTGGTTGTGGCATGAAAGGTTATGGCATTTGAACTTTGACAACATGGTTAAAATAAGTAAGAAAAGAAAAGTAAGAGGCTTACCAAGTATTTCAAAGCCCGACCATGTTATGTGCAAGATTTGTCAAAAAAGAAAAATGACAAAGTCTAGTTTCTAGAGAAAAACCTACACATCTAATGTTATTCAAGAGTTAGTCAATACAGACTTATGTGGACCAATGAGAACAAAGATCTATTATGGTGATAGATACTTCATTCTATTTTTTCATGACTATTCTAGGATGATGAGTGTCATGTTATTAAAAGAAAAATCGGAAGAATTTAAGATGTTCAAATGGTATAAAGCTAAAGTTGAAAAAAAGTGGAAAAGAAATGAAATGTTTAAGATCAGATAGAGGAGGAGAATTTATTTCTGATGAATTCACTAACTTTTGTAATGAGCATGGGATTACAAGATAGGTTTCTGCACCAAGAACACCAAAGAAAAATGGGATTGCTGAAAGAAGGAATAGATCAATTGTTGATTGTGCCAGAACACTGATGATTGAAAAAGGCATCACACAAAATTTCTAGAGAGAAGCTGTAAGTACTACTGTCTATACACTGAACCGAGTTCAATTGAAGAAAGACAAAAATAAGACACCTTATGAGCTATGGTATGGATACACACCAAATGTGAGTTACTTTAGAATTATTGGAAGTCAATTTTATATACTGAAGGATGATAGAAATGGGAAACTTGACTCTAAAAATGATGAAGGGATATTTCTACGATATTTTACCAAAAGCAAAGCTTATAAATGTCTGAACAAATCTTCTAACAAAATCATTGAAAGTGTAAATGTTAAAGTGGATGAATTTGCTGAGAAAAATGATGAGGAAAGTAGAAAGGAACCAGAAGATTACAACAGATTTGTCTACATTGAAGAACCTGACACCTTACCCGAGTGATAGAACAATGCAACCGAGAAACAAGTTGCAAACACTGAGAATCATGAAAATTCTCACACTATTAATCCGAGTGACAATGAAGATCAAAATGAAGAACAGAGATCTAAACCTGTACTCACTAAATATGTCAGAAGACACCATCCATAGGACTAAATCATTGGAGACAAAAGAGCTGGAATGAGAACAAGAAGTAAGTCACCTAACACTAGATGTTTGATTTGTGATTTTGAGCCTAAATCTATTAATGTTGCACTTGTGAATCAAGAATGGGTTTGTGCAATGAATAAAGATATTAAACCAATCGAGCAGAATAAAACATGGAAATTAGTACCTAGACTAAGTGACAAAAATTTCATTGGCACCAAATGGATATTTAGAAACAAACTCAATGAGAATGGAGAAGTCACAAGAAACAAAGTAAGATTGGTTATATGCAAAGGGTATGCACAAGAAGAGGGTATTGACTATGGAGAAACCTTTTCACCCGTTTCTATACTAGAAGGAGTAAGAATTCTACTTTTTTATGTTGCTTTCAAAGGATTTAAAGTATACCAAATGGATGTTAAATCTGCATTTCTGAATGGATTACTAGAAGAGGAGGTATACATTGAACAACCTAAAGGATTTGTTGATCCTAACAAGAGGAACATGGTTTGTAAACTACACAAAGCCTTGTATGGATTGAAACAAGTATCGAGAGAATGGTATGAAAGACTTCACTCTTATCTCATTAGTATTGGATTTGTTAGAACAAGTGATAACAGTATTTTGTATTTGAAAGGAGATGTTGATGACAATATTTTGATTGCTGAGATATTTTTTGATGATATCATATTTGGAGGTAATGACATGCTATGCAATACATTTGCTGATGAAATGAGAAAAGAATTTGAGATGTCAATGTTTGGAGAGATCAAATTTTTCTTGGTCTACAAATTCTACAATAGGATGAAGGCATCTACATCACACAATTTAAATACATCAAAGAAATTATGAATATATTCAAGATGGATGACTCCAAACCAGTTGGAACACCTATGGCAACTGGATGAAAATTGACAAAGAAAGACAAGACAACCATGGTAAATCAGACCTTATACAGATCTATGATTGGAAAACTAATGTATGTTGTACACACTAGACTTGATATAGCACATGCAGTTGGTATAGTTGCAAGATTCTCTACTAATCCTAAGGAATCACATATGACTATTGTTAAAAGAATTTTGTGGTATTTGAAGAATACTAAAGACTTTGGTTTGTGGTATAATAAAGAAGGAAAAATTGAGCTACAAGTTTATACCAATGTTGATTGGGCTGGAAACATAGATGATAGAAAGAGCACTACAGGAGGAGCATTATTTATGGGTGATAGACTTGTCACATGGATAAGTAAAAAGCAAGGATGCATCTCGCAATCAACTGCAAAAGTAGAATATGTAGCTGCTGCTATAAATTTCTCTAACATTGCATGGATAAAGAAATTGCTAAAAGGTATGAATGAAGAAATTATTGACCAGTAATTATCTATTGTGATAATACTAGTGTTATAAACATTTCAAAGAACCCTATGATGCATGCTAAAACAAAGCACATAGTTATTAAGTATCATTACTTGAGGGAACAAGTACAAGAAAAAGAGGTAATACTAGAATATGTACAATCTAAAGAACAACTACAAGACATATTCACAAAACCACTGCCAAAAGATACATTTGAGTACCTGAGGAATAGACTAGGGGTTCGTCCCTTGTCTACTGGTCACTAAGCTGACTAGGAAACTGCATCAGCCTACACATTATCAGAAGATCAATCATTTTGATGCAAGATGAGATATGGACTACAATGACATCTCAATCCACTAAAGGGACATAAAGCTTCAAAGGGAGAAAAAGATTGTTGGCTACCACAGAGCTGGATTGTTGATGGAAAGGAGATTCAATGATAGATTTTTTTTGGCATTTCTCTCAAAGGGAGAGAAGGATACACTGAAATATATATCTATCATGACCATACAAAGGGAGAGAAAGATTCAGTCAAAGGGAAAGAGAATCAATGAAATATCTCCATCAGTCAAAGGGAGGGAAAATATCAGAAAGAGAAGAACATCCATAGAACATCCAAAGGGAGATAATTGGAAAGAATTAACACTACATATCTATCCAGTAAAGGGAGAAGAGATTCTACAAGAAAGGGAGAGATAGATTCAGAACAAAAAATTACTACACCTGTCCATTGAAGGGAATGAAGAAAGGGAGAGCACAAAGCAAGAATCAAATCTATGCTAGAAGAGCTTACCGAGAGTCAGATATTTGAATTAGTTATAGAACAATAAGTTTGGTATGATATGACATATTTCATATTGTGTTGCCATCAATGCCAAAGGGAGAAATTGATGAATTATAACTGATTGAATGTTTGAAGATGATAAGTTGATGATCACCGAGCTAAAAAAGTGAATACAAGACATTAAATCAGTTAATGTATTGTATTTTCATTGATGTCAACTTGATATAGTTTTATTTCTCATATACATATTTTCCTAAACTTGAAGAGTTAAAGAGACAAATTTTATGCAGTCAGTAAAACATAAAAGTTTAGTATACATCGTGTGATAGTAAACATCATCAGATAGTGCACACCGACAGATAGTGAACACCGAGAAATTCACAATGTATATCGAGCACCACAATAACCAAGAAAGTGGTTACCGAGCAAGAGCTATTTACTGAGAAGAACTAAAGTTGTCACGGAGTATAACTAAAGTTGTCACCGAGCACAATTGGAGTCAATGACCCAGCTAACTGAAGTTACTCACCGATTAGAACTGAAGTTAAAGAATGAAAAAAACACTTAGCTGGTAGGAGCTATATTTAGATATTGACTAATTGATTGCTTTATTCTTAACAATCAGCTAAACTAAAGCATGAAAGAGATTTAAAGTGATTTTTATTCCCAGCTATCATGGAGAGATTTATGGAATAAAACTAAAGCAGAGCTTGACAGGATAAAGAAAAGAATGTCAAGTTTTACAGATCAAGAAGTGATCTATGATGAAAACAAGGAGATTGAATGAATAAATCATGTCTATATAAAGAGACAAGTAATTCATTAGAAAAGAGAGGAATGTTGAATATATTTTGGTGAAGATAGAAATCTTCATCCAGATCTGATCATACCGATTGAAGAACAGAGCCAAGGAATTCTGTAAAGATTGAGCAACAGAAGATAGAGCATTCACTGAGCAGAAAAAAGATGGGAGCAAAGGAATTAAAGTGAACATTGATCAAAGAGCTATTATTAGACTAAAAAATAGATCTGGATGTCTGCAAGTTAAAGTTGTATTTTGAATAGATCATTTATTATTTCAGTTTAACCATTGATTCAGAAAATATCTTAACTGAGTGGGATTTAACCATCCTTATTGTATTGAGATACTCAAGAGTATCAAAAGGTTTTCTTGTTGACAACATAGTGAATTCTAGGTCAAAATACAAACTATTAGTTTTGAATCCTCTAACAAGGTCGTACTTAATAGTGTGTTTGTAACCTTTAATAGGGTTGGCTCTTCGCCGAGCGCACTTCACAAGAGTGAAAATTTTGGGTTATCAGTCCCAAGTGGTTTTTCCCTTAACAAGGTTTCCACATTAAAATCCATGTGTCAAATGTGTATTTCTTTCATTGCATTGATAGTTTACTTTACACATTACTAAAATTAGATTGGTCAGTAGACACTAAGTTTAATTACTGCTACTCGGTAAAGTCTAGAAAAGATAAATAGTATATCTTACTGAGTAGTATATATTTTTTAAAGTTCTAATTAAGTAAAAATAGGTTTTACAAGGACCCAAAACCTTTAAACAGAGTAATACAAATATTTAGAGAAAGTACAACAACAACTGTGCTGAGGCACCAAAAAAGATAGCCAACAAAAAAAGCCAGCAAACAGACTAGCTAGCAACAGTCCCAAAGATAAACAAAATAAACAGGGATAGCACAAAAAAGGAGAGGGCCTAGGAAAAGATAGCTACATGCCATCAACAATTTCCTGGGCTTGAATCACCATAACCTCCATCTGATTGATAGTATTTTTGAGGTCACCTTTTTCCTTCTCTTTTTCCTCCTTTGGGCTCGACTTTTTGGTCTTAGCCCTAGTGTGGGTTCCCAGCCCAGCCAGATCCTTGACAACATGGCTATCCTTATTTCCAGTATCCTGCTCCAACTTCTTCATTAAGATCTTGGCATGCCCTGTATAAGCTTTGAGACTCTTTAGAGATTGATCCCCAATCTTACAAACCGTGTCCTCTAGCTTGTCCACCTTGGCTTTCAAGTTCTTAATCTACCTTACACTGTCATCTTCAGTAGCTTTATCCTCAAAATCCTTGAACTTCTTTTCTAGATTGTTGACTCTGTTCACCAAATCAACTCATGCTTCTGAATTTTTGACAACCTCTTTCATTTCCCCCAGACATTTAGCAACAAATTTCTCCCCAATACCAACACATTTTAAAATATTCATTACCCCCCTCATACCCTCAATTTGATTCTTCAGGTCAACATTATCACCTAACATTTTACTAATTAGACCAGCAAAATTAGTAATGCACGCTTTACCATGGTCTAAATCCTCAGGTTCAAAAGTATTACCTGTGTCATCATTGTGATGGGTTTCCTCCTTCCCAATGTTTTTATTTTCAAAGCCCTTCCCAGAATCCTCCTTCACCATTTCTTCCTCCTTCTGCTCTTTATTCTCCATTCTCTCGGTAGGGTTAGTATCATCCTTACCCTCATCCTTCTCCTTGTTTTCCTCCTCATCCGAGGAAAGCATGATTTTCCACTTGCTGGGATTTGTCCCTTTGCATGTTTTAATATCTCCCCTCTTTCTTTTCTTAACCCCAGTTTTGGGTTTAGTCCCCTTATCTTCATCCTCGGTCTCCTTTTCAGTCTCTGTTTCCTCCCCTGGAATCATCTTCTTAGCCTTAGGGTTAATTTTACCCTTTTTATTTTTTCTGTCGCTATCCTCAGAGCTCTCATCCTTCGTATCCTTCTCAGTATCATAGATTTTGATGTGTGTTTTTTTTAGGATTTTCGAGGAAGAAGACCGCTTTTTTATTCCTTTCTTAGGGGTTTTATACCTTTTTTTCTCCTCTTCCTCATCCTCTGTATCTTCTTAATACATAATTTCCTCCTCATCTCCTTCCGTATCTTCCTCATCTTTCTGTGTCCTTTTAACCAGAGGTCTCTCCACCTTCTTGGACTTAAGAAATTCATAAACTAACACCATAAGCCCCTGGTATGAGCCATGATCCTCCTTAGGTTTTTCTACATGCTAGTAATGGTGAAATCAAGCGAGCTGAGAAGGCAGAATGGAAAACTAAACTTTATTTTATGTCTGAAGTGGTTAAGAAGCATGAAGTGGTGGTCATAGGCCCTAGTAAACCTACCATCTAGAGTGATGTAGCTGATGAGAATGAATAGAACATATCGCCAGGGTCTGGAAATACGCATAGGGTTGTGATAAGAAGTGCCCACCTTCACCAGCCGGGCTCTTTCCTTATCTTCCTCAGGAAACTTCTCCCACACCTTCTCTAATATAATCCTATCTCTGTAAAATTTAAGCCCTTCCATCCCCATACCAATCACCTCCACAATAACCTCCTCGGTGATTTCCATATACTGGTTGCCGACCATGACCTTCCCATTTTTCCAGGTCTTCAAGAAGATTCTTGTGATAGTGGAGTTGCACCCATGAAGCCTCTCCAGGAAAACCGCCAAACCTCCCTCTACCAAAATTTTCCACACATCTTCCCTTTCACGCCATTCATCACAATTTGCAAGTTCCACACGCTTCTTGTTACCTCCCATATGTGCTCTCTGGTTCAAATTATTTTCTCTATAGATGACTTCGCAAATGTTGTTTGAAATATCCCGCCTCTCTTTCATAAAAAAGAAGTGTACCTAGAAAACATGCTGCTTCAATCTAATAATTTCCACTAAGTACATTCTCCTTAGCTAGTAATGATAACAAGTCACTTCCGCCATAAACCAATAATTAAAACTTACCATTTATGATTACTTCGCAAACGGTCATTATTCATCAATAACTGCACTTGAGTTGGCATGTCAACATCAGCTCCCCATTGAGTCACCGCCTCCATTTCACAAGCCATGTTGGCAGTCCAATCATCCACCCCATTGGTTTCCCGGTAGTTATGTGTCACCATACAATTATCAAAAGAATGAATTAAGGCTTTAGCCTTTTGCATAATATTTTAAATTGACCACAAAGCAGGGGTAAGAGAATTCAAGAATTTAACAATGTTGAGAGAGTCACCTTCAATCCAAACTTTCATGCATCCTTTTTCCTTAGCCATGATGAGACCATGAAGCATAGCAGTGGCCTCAGCAAGGTGGTGTGTGCATAAATGTATGAAAATGAGATCTAATCTATTGTTGGAAACAATTGTTTAATTGTGTATTTTCCTTGATGTTACACAAATGTCATATCAGTCATTAGACAGAGTCTACCGAGCTCAGTCGGTAAGAGAAGATATTTACAGAGTCTACCAAGCGCTCCAGAATACTATATCGAGAAGTTAGTTACTACCGAGTTCTCTCGGTCGACAAAGGAAATTCAGTCTTTACCAAGTTCAGTCGGTCATCAAAGAAAATGTGAAGGAAAGTCAGTGCTTACCAAGTTCAGTCGGTTACCGAAG
>MU227713.1:3486799-3509406 GCA_018584345.1 Thuja plicata | reverse complement strand
AAATAAGAGGAATTTAATTAAAAGGGAGATTAAATCTTTTAATTAAATAAGAGGAATTTTATTTAATTAAAAGAGAGATTAAATCTTTTAATTAGATAAAAATGATAAAACCTTAGGAAATATTGAATTAATTACAATTTGATCAAGGAAATTGATTTGAATTGAAAATGTTCCAAAACATTGATTCAGAAATTTGATAAAATGATAAAATAATAAAATGGGGCCCAAAGTCTAGGCGACCATTTTAGGGTGCATACAGGTGGTTGCTCTAAAAACCAATAGGGATGGCTTTGATACCCTTACAAACCCCATTCTCATCCCTAATGACAATGCCACATCCCTCCACCCCTGGGTTGCCTTTCGAGGCCCCATCAAAGTTGACTTTCATCCACCCCCTAGGTGGGCAATCCAACCTAGCATCAACTCTAGTAATTTTGTTATCCTACTTCCTAAAATTCCCTTTTATCTTCCATTTGTGAAGAAAGGCAATATCCTCCTCCAAGATTGATTCCATAATTCTATCCTTTAAAACTGCATTTTCTTTAATAGCTCTCTTTATCTTGTAAAAAACCTCTTTGGCAGTTGTCTTTGTATTCCTAAAAAATCTTTCATTCCTTTCTCTCCAGATTCCCCAACAAATATAGGGAAGAGAAAATTTCCATACTTGACTAACAGTATCATTTTTAGAATGATGAATCCATGAATTAAAAAGATCCTTCAAATTTTTAGGGAAAACCCATTGTATATTAAAAAGAATAAGAAATTTGTCCCATATCACCCTAACAAAATGACAATGAATAATCATATGATTAACACTCTCTTCATTCTTCTTGCAAAGGTAGCATCTATTCACAATAGTCATCCCTCTTCTCATAAGGTTGTCAATAGTGAGGACTTTATTTTGTAAAAGGATCCAGAAAAAAAATAGTGATCGTAGGAGTCAAATCCTTTATCCAGGCCTTAGCCCAAAAAGACTCAATTAGATCTTCAAACTCCTTATTATACATAGAATAAGTAGAAAAAATACCACTCGAAGTATACTTCCAGATAATCCTATCCTCCTCCTCAATCAGGGTGGTAGTTTTCAGAATTTGGTTAAGCTATCCCATCGAACTATAAATAACAGTCAGATCTTTCCAGTGATCTCCTTCCCAATAATCCTCCACTTTCCTTCCAAATCTAACCTTACAGAGGTTTTCAAATTTCTACCATCTGGGACAGTCCTTAAGGGGATCCTGTAAAATCCACTCAACTTCCCAAAAGATAACATTCCTACCATTTCCAACTTTCCATCTTATTCCTTTTCTAATGATATCCTTGTTTTTCATGGCATTCCTCCATATAAAAGATCCACCAGAAATCCTATCATAATCAAGAAAAGAAATAAAGTTAGGGTAGTCCTTATTGTACTTGTTCTCCCAAATTAGAGTCCATTCTCCCCTGGAATTGTAATATCTCCATATTAATTTAGCCAAGAGATGATTGTTGAGATTTATGATTCTTTAGAGGCCAAGTCCCCCTTTAGTAATAGGTCTACAAACTTTTTCCCAAGCTAAGATAGAAATCCTCTTCTTTTTCTCCATACCTATCCATAATAAAAAAAATTGAATTTTTTCAATAGCATCCCCAAACTTCTTGGGAATTTTGAAGATGCTTAAAGCATACAGTGAAAGACCTTGAAGGGTAGCTCTGAGAATCTGAAGCTTGCTCACTTGGCTCAACATAAGTCCTTTCCATCCTACACGTTTACTATGATATCTATCAACAAGAGAGCTCTAGAAAGCATCAGGGGGTTCCAAACAGAGAGGCAACCCAAGGTAAGTGTCAGGGAGGGTCCCCAAATCATAGCCCAGAATCCTCATGATTCTGATCTTCCTCTTCTTTGGAATATTAAAGAGGAACACTGAGCTTTTTTCCCAATTAATAGTTTGACCAAAAGCGTTCCCATATTTAGTTAGAGCTTTCTTAATATAAGTGGCATTTTTAATCGAGGCCTCTCACATAATAATTGAGTCATCAACAAACTATTGGTGAGAGCACACTTGGTTAGCAAAAGAGGGACATAATCCCTTGATTTCTCCATCCCTCAGTCAGTTTTCCATGAACCTACCCAAGCATTCATCCATAATAATGAAAAGGACAGGAGAAAGGGGATCCCCCTACCTCAACTCTCTAGTAGATTTGAAGAAAGGGGTTGGAGACCCATTGACCAAAATAGAGAAGGTAGCTGAAGACACAAGCTAAAAGATAAGATCAGTACTCTTCTTGTTAAAACCAAAAGCACTCAAGACTTTTAGAAGAAACTCCCAATCCACCCTATCATAGGCTTTAGAAAGATTCAATTTAAGGATGAGGCCTTCCTTTCTAGACATCACCAGAGAATACACATTCTCATGGATAGAAATTATAGAATCCAAAATTTGTCTTCCAGGCACAAAACCATTTTGTTGTCAAGAAATTAGAGAGGGGAGAATAGATAAAATCCTAGAGGTAAGGAATTTAGAAATGATCTTGTAGGCTAAATTGCATAAGATTATAGGCCGAAATTGATCCATTTTATCAGATCCCTATTTTTTAGGGATTAAGGAAACAAAAGTACCATTTAACTCCTTCAGCAAATTTCTATACCCAAAACATTCCTTGACAGCATTCGTCACATATTTTTCAATTATGTGCCAATACATATGAAAGAAGAACATATGGTATCCATCTGGTTATGGTGATTTATCTCCTTCAAAGGATAAGATAGCCTTTTTGATTTCAGAGTTAGAGGGGATAGCATTAAGAACCGAATTCTGATTCTCATTCATAAAATGGGGAATGCATCCCAGCAGATCTCTTTGATCCTCCCTATTCAGATCTCTATTTTTTGTTAAGAGATTTTGAAAATAATTTTTAGCTTCCATCCTAATAACCTCTTCATCCTCTAAAATAGCACCATTGATTTTCAAATGAGAGATTCTATTAGCTTGTCTGTGCTTAAGAGTAGTCATGAAGAAATACTTGGTATTTATGTCCCCTTCATTAAGGAAAACCTTTCTAGATCTTTGTCTCCAGAAGGTTTCCTCCTTAGCAATAATATCATGAACCTCAACCAACTTTTCATTCTCCTGTTCTCTAGTAACCCTCACATACCCTTCCTTTTGAATGCAGTCCTGAATGTCCTTCAGATCCATTTTGATATTGGCTTTTGAAGAAAAAATGTTACCAAAAGTGTCTTTATTCTAGTCTTTAATGTTATCCTTAACATGTTTAAGTTTTTTAGCTAGGATAAACATGGCTGTACCATGGATTTTAATACTCCACCAGTCTTGAATCTTATGCTGAAGTTGAGGGTGCATAGTCCACATTTTCTCAAATCTGAAAGGAAAATTATTTTTCTTGGAAATAAAATCGGCCAGGAAAGTGATAGGGTTATGATCTGATCCAACCCTCAAATGGGTAGATAAAGAGCAGTAGTAATGGGAAAACTAGTCATTAGTGATCAAGGCTCTATCAAGTCAAACCTGGATAAGGTCATGTCCACTTCTTCTATTAGTCCAAGTATAGTTAACACCTTTCAACTCAATATCATGGAGAGAATGACTGTCAATAAAATCCATCAGATCAAACCTACTATCCAAATTAGTTAGGCTTCCTCCTTTTTTTTCATCTTCTTTTAAGGGAGTATTGAAATCTCCCATAACAAGCCACTCATCATCAATAAAATTGTTTCTCAGGGAGGAAAGATTATTCCAAAAAACCTCTCTACCCTTTTTGGAGTTAGGGGCATAAATATTAGTTAAAACCCAAGAAGTATTGTATTTTAGATGCTTAAATCTTATACACATAAAATTATTCCCCTGATAAATAACATCACAGTTCTAGACAGTATCAATACCCCCAAAAGTACCCTCTGAGTCACCTCCACAAATATTGCCATTTTTAAAGAATCTAAGCTTTTCCACTTTCTCTTTCAGCATTTTGGTTTCATGAATTAAGAAAATATCAGTCTATTATCTCTTATCATATTCCTAAAAATATCCTATTTATGGGGATTATTCAATCCCCTTATGTTCCAATAAATGATCTTCATACCTTAGTAAAGGATCCCACCTCCATTATAGTGGGCTGGCTTCCATCTGCAATATTCTTCTTAGTCTCCTTGGCTCTAAATTTTTGATTCAAAGGACGTCCTGGGGAAGACAACATTCCTTCCACATCCCCTAATTTTTTTCTCCTTGTTTCCATAGATCTATTTTTCTTTCCTTTATCCTTCATAGATTTTTTCTTATCCCCGTGACTTTCTACATCACTCTGGATACATGACAGAGCATGACCTATGTCTTCAACATCCCCTCATTTAGGAGTCTTAAATTCAAAAGATATCTTTCTAATCCATTGAGGAGATTTTTGTAGAATATCTAATGAACCTTGACCAGTTAACCCCTAAAAATCATCCTTCTAGACTTTATCCTCCTCCATTTTTAGGTTTCTATCCTCTGATCCACTTTCATTCTGATCATTTTGGATCAAAGGTTGTTTTGTTTCTTGTTCTGCTATTATATCCACTATATCAAGTCTCTTTCTAGTTTTCTTCCTAAATCTCCCCTTCTTCCCTCTATATTTCTATATTGGTCTTAGGGATTTCATTACATACCTTACTTTTAGAATCCCCACTTAATATCTTGTTGCTACCATCTCAAATTTTTACTGGGTTTAAATCATCATTATTTATGATTTTACTAGGGGCTTTCAAGGATTGTTCCTCTCCATCTTTCTTCACTCTTCCCACTGGTATCCATTGCTTAGTCATTTTTTGGATAATCTTTGAAGGGCACTTCTTAGCCCAGTGTCCCACCTTCTCGCAATGAAAACACACAAAAGGGACTGCATCATATTCTATTTTTTGTTCCCATGACCCCAGATTAAAGTGAAAGTTAATTTTTTCTGGCATATCAATATTCTATGTAATACCCACACATATCCTAGCATATGCTAATATTCTCCTTGAAGCAGTGACAGTATCTATTGACAGGAGCTCCCCAAATGTATTAGCTATCCCAACAAAACTTTCCTCTATCTAGTATTCAAGAGGTAGGCCGTGGAGATTTATCCACACCAAAACCTGTTTCAGCTCGTCCCCCTTGAAAACCAAATTAGGGCTCCATTTTTGGAGAATCAGAGTTTTTTTGCCAAACATCCAAGGTGCATTGCACAGAGTTTTCATCCTATCCTCTTCAGAAGAGAAGAAGGACATACACCCTTTTGACATAGAAACCACATCAACTTTCCCTTTCAGATCTCATTTCCTACTAGCATATGATCTAACCACTTCAATGTTATGTCTCATCCCCATGAATCTTCCAACCAAGGAATTATACATTCTATAAATGGTGTGATCAATAATCTGGTCTGGGATATCCAAAGCAAAACTACCCTATGAAGGACTTGATATGTTCTTGACCCATGGTAAAGAAGACTTACCAGGCTTGACCCCAAAGAGGGAGGCCCACTTTTTTCTGCACTCCATCCTATCTCCTGATGTTTTTGAGATGCCCCCTCCACCTTAGGTCCCCAGGCATGAGTCCAACATCGGGATCCTTCCCTTGCTTCATGTTGTCAACACCATCCTTTGGCTTACTGTTCCTTGCAGCATCTATAGCATTCGCATCATTCCTACTCCCATCCAGATTCAAATTTGAATTTGGCCTCCCGCTCGCCCTCCTCTCCCCTCCACCACTCTCCATCACTCCATTCAACAACTAATGAAATGTTGATATATTTGTTAATGTTATTTAAGGCATACATCTTGATAGATTGAAAGATTACTAGAGGATATTATATTTGTCATATAATTTTTTCGTTGGATTTATGAAATTATTTTAAGGCCATTGATTCATCCCCCCCCCCCCTCCTCAGTTATTCTAACACAACATTCATTCCTAATTATTTCATTACATTATTAGGCATAATGTTTACTGCTACACCAGAGTCTATCATACAATTCTTTACCAATCTATTGTTTATCAATAGAGTAAGATAGAAGGGATCAATTTGATTTCCATTTTTTTTTAAAGTATTTCCTAGATAAATAGTTGTAGGATCCTTTACTTCTTGGTTAAGATCTTCCTTATTACCTACATTAGACAGTATTTTCAAAGCTTCACTTTTACATTCATCTATTTTAACTATTTCAAGGAAAGGAACATATATTTTAACTTGAGATAATGCATTAGACATGAAAGAACATTCATTGGGAAGAGATTTACTAACCACCTTTTCTCTTGGTATTTTTGGAAAGTCTTGAGGTTCTACCTATTTCTCTTGAGAAATGCTTTTGTGCTTCAGCCTCTTTGGATCAGTTCCTTGGTCAGGTTTGCATTGGTCTACATTTACTGTTCTATTCCATACTTTCAATTACTTTTTTCTTCTTCCACTACAGCTACTGTGTATGTTTTCTTCTCCTCTTCTATTAATTCTCTTGATCTTAGAGTACTCTCCTGATAATCCCCATATTGGTAGAATCTATTTAGGTCATCCTTGTAGTAGTACTCATCTGAAGAGCTATAATCATCATATCCCCACATAGGATCTGTCGATAAATTATTCACTATAGGTTGCTGATCACCATTCTGATCTTCATCCTCTTTCCATCTTTGGGCCACAACACAATACTCAGAAGAATGTGGTAATGTGTAGGCTTCACACCAAGGATATCTTTCCACAAGAAGGTTGTTTTTCCTCAATGGATCAGGAGTATGTAATTCTTTGTTCACTAGTTTCCCATCCTTCCATTTTGTATCTTTCATTTTTGTATGGTGTTTGATTACTCTGGTTGTACTTAAAATTATCTTTTCCATTATTCATTTGGAGACCTTTCACCATATTCATAAGTTTATCTAATTTATCTTCCTCCTTGTATTGCTTAGGCTCTTTTGGATTGAATAACCGAGTTTCCTCCCTCTTAGCAATTATACCAGATCCTATCATTCTCAATAGCTATTGAAATTTTGAGAGCATGTGCTAAATTAGAAGGCTTATGAGATCTGATTTCATAATTGGTCTTGTATCAAAAGCACCCATATATAAATTTATCAAAAAGGCATCAACAGGTTGAACATCTCTTGGAATCCTTTTTAAAACTTTTTTGAACCTTTTGTTGAATTTAGCCATAGATTCATTCTCATTTTTCTTCATACTTGCCAATTCATGTAATGCAAAATAAGTGTCATTATGATCACTGAATTGATTAAAAAATTCATTCCAACTATATATGGATCTATTTGGAAAAATTTTGAACCATTCTGTTGCATATTCTATGAGAGATTGAACAAAAATATTCATGT
The DNA here is from genome assembly GCA_018584345.1 of Thuja plicata. Taxonomy (NCBI): domain Eukaryota; kingdom Viridiplantae; phylum Streptophyta; class Pinopsida; order Cupressales; family Cupressaceae; genus Thuja; species Thuja plicata. The sequence goes on along the minus strand of MU227713.1, from coordinate 3,502,078 downwards.
ATACATCCTTATTTAATTTATCATGCTCTTGGATAACATTCTTCAAATTTACACAATGCACCTCAGCTAATTCTGATCCATTCCCTGAAAAATTTGGAATTGCATTTCTTAATTCATTTTTTATTTCATTAGGGTATCCCTGTATGCCATAAAACTCTAATTGTCTATATCTTTCAGAAACCATTGGGGCTCTATAATTTTTTCTATTTTGATTGATTTCTCTATGACTTGGATTTAGATGATTTGAATTCTCAAATCCTTTATTATCCATTCTTGGTCCAAAATTTGTATTCATATTATAATCTCTAACTATGGCCCTATTATTTTGATATTCATTATGCATTATTCCAAATTTTGATGCCCATGATGCTCATATTGGTTAGATCCATTAGGATTCATTCTATTGTGATGGTTATGATGTTCTCCATTCTTTATCTGTCACCAATGACCACTTCTTTCATTCCCATTGTTGTTTTTCTCACACCTCCCTCTATTGTCTGGTTCAAACAAGGGATTAGTATGATCACTATTAAAAATATACCCCCCATTCTTTCTATGAGGAGGATTGTACAAACCATTTATATTATCCTTAGCCATTCCTTTAAATTTTGGTGATTTGATTGCATTCCTTTGTATTCTCATCTTTCTGAATATCTCCTCTAGTTCCCTCTTAAGAACCCTGACCATTTATTCATCATCTAAGTTTACAGTAGATATTTCACAAAATATAGCATCCCATTTCTTATCATTTTCTTATCTTTCAGTCATCTTCTAATTTGTGTCATGTTAGGACTCATGTTCTTCCCTATCAACTTGGAAAAAAGGATTACAGTTCTCATCATTATTCTCATGACTATGATGACTCGAACTAGGGGATTTTTCACAGGAAAATTCTTGATCATCCCTATCAGGGTATATCATGCGTGGTCCATACATCATTTTTTATTTCAATCTTTACTTCTCCTTGTTGGTTCCAACTCAACAAAATTTTCTTTTTTTTTTAAGATCTTTTTCCTTACATAAATTTATCACTTTTATGTTATATAATTTCAAAAGTAGAGTCGCCACTTCCTTTATCAGAAAGAAATTAATATCTCACTGGTTTGGGTTCCTGTCTCCAGTAGAACCTTTAAACTTCAAATTATTACCAAAGATCCTAAGATTTCTTCAAACTATCCTTACAGATAATTCCCTAGTAGAGTCACCAATATGTTGGTGCTCAAATCAATAGATTGGACTTCCTATGGACTTTCCAATCCAATGATGGGAAACCCAAGTGATATGGAAAACTAACAAGGTTTTAACCAAGACAAGGTTGAACCTTCTGCAATTCTGGCTCTGCAAAACCAAGGATGGTAAGCCTATACCTTAGATTTATCCTCCAAACCTCAATACTTTTTATAGCAGATAAAGTGTATTTCAAACTTCTTTCTCTCGCAATATGGTAAGGTACTTGAAAGAAATCTTAACTGAAAGCATTGTGTCACAAAATTCTAACTGAAATGCTTTAATATGTAAAGTGAATGATTGTGAATATAAATGTGAATTGAAAAGTGCAGATGGATAGAATATCACAAAAATATGAACAATGAGCTAAATAGTCATAATCCAATATGTATATAGACCAGTGCCTTATTTTCTCATGTGCAATAGAGTCAAAATCATCTCAACCCTATGTACAACCTTAGAGATAGTTTACAAGAAACATATCACTTCAAAGGTGTTATGAAATGAGCATATAACCTAAGATAATTCACAATTATCTCAATTGAATATTAATTTTCAAATGCAAGACTGATTGATAATGGTCACAATCAATTGAATATAACCATGCAAGATGAAAAGACCAATTGATAATAGAAACTATGAATTTAACCAGGAATATGCTACACCAAACTATCACTTTAAAGAAAATTTATAGATTTTATCTAAGAGACTAATTGAAAGTGAAAATGAATCTATTCCCATAGATGAGAGAAAAAGGGGACTTATCTTTATTGATTTTAGAACAATGATACAATTAGGTCCATGTTATACTTGTTGATCAACACTATCCAATCTGACTATAACCATAATGATTCTGATTCTTTGTATTGATCTTGGTATCCTTATTTATATCAATTCCAAATGATGTGAATAAGCTTCATATAAATACATTTTTTCATAACTAATACCTAATCCAAGGATCAACAACTGAACAGTTATAATTACATCTCAAGAATGATTAGTCATCCTTGTCTGAAACCCAATTATCGACCAAAAGAGATAAGAATAATAGTCACTAACAAATCACTTGTGATTTATTAGAGACAATTTAGAATAATGATTGTCTTAAGATATTATGGTTCTTTGACCATACTTTCATCCATATATTTATACTTCTGATAATGGACATATTTCCTAGAAGGTCGAATAGCTATATCATTTTGAACAGGCACATCGACGTTGTCAACCATCTTCTGTTACCATATATCTTCATAATAATTCCTCATGATTTGTCTGCATGTCTTTATCTTCCTTTGTATCTTATGAGGATCACATTATTTTATCATCGAACAGATCCATAATCGCCACCCATAAAACCCCGCATGAAGATGTCGATGACGTATCAAACGATAATCAAAACCCTAAGAGAAATAAAAATAGTTTTAAAATATAAAAAGACAAAAGGAAATCCTAGTCATCGTTGCCACTTAGACACTCTGTCTTTTCTACTGCCAATGACACGTGTCAAGATTGCGTAATACATCAAAGAGTAAAAGTCGTGCATCTCCTCTTTGAGGCATTATGTCTACCTTTATATGCTTTTTGTGATTTAATAGATGATCAAGTTACTTTAGAGTTTGTGGGTCTAGGACACGTTTTGGTTAGGCTTGATGCCTTAAAGCTTAAATATTTGCATCTCTGCCTTTGAGTCATCGCATTGACCATTGATTTCTTCTAAACTTTATCAGATTTTAACAATATTCTCTTTTCTTCATCGTCAAGAGTCTAGTGGGTCTAGAACATGTGAAAATCAGGCACAATTGCTTGAAGATTAAAAAAATTGCATCTTTTCCTTGAGGCATTATGCCCATCGTCAATCATCATCAAACTTTAACCATAGTTAAACCTTCGTCGCTGGTCATAACCTTAGTGGGGTCGGGACATGTGGCGATCAGGTGTAATACCTTGAAGATTAAACATCTCGCATATTATCTTTGAGGCATCACACCAACCATTGATTCTCATCAAAATTAATTGCCAATTAATCCTTTTCTTGTTGTTAAAACTTGGTCATCTTTTGATCTTGATTAAAATAGAACCGTCGATTAGACCCATGTGCTAAATTATGAGGCTTTAGTAACCCAAACTTTAATCTATTGTGCAAACCACTGTGTAACCCTGTCATCTCGTTCAAATATCCACACTCTGTCATATGTATCCTTTTTGTCACACTATCTCAGCCTCGGTGGGTCTAGGACACATGTCAACATCGTGCATTCCCTTAAAGCTTAAAGATCTTCATCTTTGGCTTTGAGTCATTACGCCAACCGTCGATGAATTTTGAACTAAGAAAAGATTCAATTGTTGATATGCATTCTTCACCATTCAGATTTTAGTGGGACCAGAACATGTGGTGAATAGGCACATTCCCTCAAAGGTTAAAAAGCTACATCTCTGGGTCTGAGCCATTACACCAACCATAGATCTTGTTTGATTTAACCAATGGTTAACATGTTTTATCCTGTAACCCTAGTGGGGCTGGAACAATTTCAACATTACGCATTGCCTCAAAGGTTAAAGATCATCATCTACTTTAAGGGAAAGCGTTGGTCATCGGACAAAGATGGACCTGCTCGTTGATTAAACTAACTTTTACCCTACCTAACAAAGATCTTATCTAACATGCATCAGCTGGGTGTGATGCCTTAAATTTTAAAGGATGTTCATCTTTCTTTTAAGGGATAGCGCTTGCCATAGATTCTATTTGAATCTTAACCATATGTCACCCTTTCTTATGGCTCAGACTTTAGTGGGACTAAGATAAGCGAAGATAAAGTGTGATAACTTAATGGATACATAATATTCATCTTTTGTTTGATGAAACACACCGACTGTCGGATGGATTTTTACTTGCTCGATGTATAATCATGCTTTGAATTTTGTCAACGGAGATCAAAGGACACGTGTTAGCCAGGTGTATTCCCTTGAAGCTTAAATATCTTAATCATCTCGATCAAGGAATAACATCAGTCGTCTATCTTTGGAAAAAGGGAAAGTTGTTTAAGTGGACCTGCAAAGAGGTAAAGCTTATTTAAATAACCCGTGAAAAGACATTCAATGGCTAGTTTATGAATTCAAAAAATTGCAGGCTGCGAGATGTAAGATTTTAAACATAGAAAATTTAATAGGATAAATGCATGAATTAATAAGATGAATGCAGAAGTTATGGTTTTTGCAAGCATAAGTTATAAAATGAAAGGAATAAATAATGAAATAAAAGGATAAAATTTAAATAATAAATATAAGGAATACTTCCCTGAACTATTTTCATGTGCAAATTTGGTCTGCAAATCTGGGTTCCACCAATGACTCTTTCTAGGTATGTGTGTTCATACCTGGACACAACAAGATCCTATTTATCTCTAGAGAAGAAGACCATTAGAAGAACAAAAGAATACCATAATATACAAATAAGGAAGACAAATTTGCCTTTTGCAGTTTTCAAGAGAAGAAGGGTTTAAGATACTGACCATGTACAAGAAGCTCATGAGGATAACCTTCAAAATCCTGTAAAAGATAAGAATTCTCACCTCCTTTACCAATGGTGACAAAAGGACCTACCCACAAGGCCTCAAATTTTCAATGTCTGCCTTTATCCTTATCTTTTCCATTCCATCTCAAAACTGAATCTCCTTCTCAAAACTTCCTTTTTGTGGTCTTTCTATCAAATAAAACCTTCCCTTTCTATTGTAATTCATGATTTCTCTTTTGATCATGATTCCTCATTTCATCCAATTATGCAAGCTGTTGAAATGTATCGTCCATGAAATCCACCTCTTCTCATTGTTCTTTATTCACAAATTTATACATTGTTAACAAATTATTCAATGGTAAATCAATTTTCTTTCCATAGACAAGTTCATATGGTGCATATCTAGTAGACTTCTTAATTGTAATTATGTCTACCCAAAGTGCAAGTGGCAACTTTGAATCCCTTGATCTCTTGTTGTTGTTTAACATTCTTTTGATAATATTCATTATATTCTTGTTACTAGATTCTTCTTGGTCATTTCCTTGTGGGTGATAAGGGGATTAATAATAAATCTTTATTCCATATTTCTCATGAAATTCAGCAAAATCTACAGATCTGAAACACATCATTATCACAAACAATTTTATGAGGAACACCAAATTTTGTCAATATATTTTTAGTCAAGAATTTGATCACCACTTTGCTAGTAGCTTGTCTACTAGGTATGGCTTCCATCCACTTAGTGAAGTAGTCAGTGGCAACCAAAATCCATTTATGTCCACCACTAGAAGTATCAGTGATTTCCCCTATGAAATCTATTCCCCAAATTTGAAATGGTTCCTTAGTAGACATAGGATTAAGAGGTAATGCACCATTATATTTGAGTTTTCCTAAAAAAATTTGACATGCTTCACATATCTGAATATATGCATGGCAGTCTTTAAACAAACAAGGCCAATATTATCCTGCATTCAATATTTTATGGGCAGTGGTCTTTTCTGAAAAATGTCCCCCACATGCTCCATCATGAAGATCCTTGAGCACTTCCTTTTCTTTATATTCATCTAGACAAAAAATAAGTATACCATCCATGTTTTTCCAGTATAGATCTCCTTGTATCAAGACATACTTAGATTCCTGCAAATTTACTGTCCTTTTCTGATTATCTGTAAGGTTTTCTTAACATTTCATGTGTTTTAAGAAATGTACTATAATAGTATACCAAGGGAATCTTTCAATACTAGTCTGAGTCTCACTTAAATCCACTTGATTGACCTGTAATGCATCCATATTTGATTTTACATCAATCTTGCTAATCCGTTTCCTCTAACAATTTTAGTAATATGAATCTCTATATCAAATTCTTGAATTTGATTCAACCATATACATCTTCTCCCAGTGACTTCTCACTATTTGAATATATCCTTTATTGTTGCATTAGGGACATAGGCTACCACTTTCGCTCCTACCAAATAAGGTCTGAAGGAGTTTACTGCCTTTACAAGTGCATAAGATTGTTTCTCATTAATATCATAATTTAACTCAGAAGCTTGAAGAGTCTTACTAAAGAGTTCTATTGATTGTTTGTAACCTTCACTATTCTTTTGCAACAAGACAGCAGAAATGGTGTGATATGATGCAAAAGAAAATAATTGAAATGGTGTAGTATAATATTGAGACTTAAGGATAGGGGCCTCCTTGATTTCCTTTTTAATATTTACAAATTCTTATAAAGCTTCATTAGTCCATTTCATTTCTTCACTCTTATTCAACATCATAGCAACTGGCTTAATTATTTATGAAAAATTTGGGACAAACCTCCTTACAAAGTTGATTTGTCCAAAGAAAGATTGGATATTTTTTCCATTCTTTGAGACCTCAATTTTATCTATTGTTGCAATACTCTCAGGTCTATTATTACTCCATCTTTCGACATGATATGTCCTAATAATTTCCCCTCAGTGACTGCAAAATGACATTTCTTTGGGTTCAGTGATATCTCATATTCAAGGGCTCTTTGAAATATTTTCTCCAAATGTTTGCAATGATCTCTTTCCCTTTTGGAGTAAGCAGTTAGGTCATCCTAATATACCACCATTTTTACATCAATAAATCCTCAAAGGCCACATCCATTGCTCTTTGGAAGGTAACCTCTACATTAGTGAGTCCAAAAGGCATTCTATCATATATATATGTACCCCAACATGTATTAAATATTTTTTTATATTGTTCCTCTTCTTTTACCTTCACCTAGTTATACCCTGAGAACTCATCCATCATTGATAATAAATCATTCCCTATGACCTTTTGCAATAATTCTTCCATGTTTGGTAATGCATAATTGTCCTTTAATGATGATATATTTAGATTTCTAAAATATACACAAAGTCTAATATCACCATTCTTTTTTTCTGACAGGAACCAAATTTGAAACCCATGTTGAGTGTCTAATTGGCTTTCTTATACTAGCATCCCTCATCTTGATTAATTCATCTTTCATCATGGGAGCTAAAGTATGGTTTATTGGTCTCTGTCTTTGCCTGAATGGTTTGGCATTAGGATTCAAAGGTATCTCATGTTGGAAAAGGTCTTCTCAGTAAGCCTTAAGGTCATGATAGGACCAAGCAAATACATGTCTATATTTTCTCAATAATTTGATGATATCTTCTCTGATCTTTGGGGTTAAAATTTTACCCACAAATACTTCCTTTGGAGTTTCTTCATTTCCCAAGTTTACCCTTTCTACTTTATCCAATGTGAAATTAGTGTTTTTCTTGTCCATTTTTGAATCTTTATTGTCAAATAATCTCTTCATTGCTACAAGGCCTTTTGGAATGTTATTGGTTTGGATCTAAATGACTTCCTTTCCAAAAAACAATTCTTTCCCATCCTCCATCTCAACATGATAATTCAAGTCTATCAATTAATCTTCATACTCTTGACCACATGCTAAAAAAATGATTATATCTCTGTCATTTTCAAAGATTTTCCAGTTGTTGATGTTATCAGGTATAGCAGGCCTAGTTTTAACTTCAACTTGAATTATGTCCTCGCAAGGAATTTCATTGTGCTTCAATTCCAAATTAGCCATAAAATATGCAAGGATTTTTTCTGATCTATCTATCGAGTTAATAGAAAAAGTATCAAAACATTCTATAGAATCCCATACTTCATTTCTATATCTTTTAAGAATAGGCTTCTTAGCAACAAATTTATTTTTAACTTGAGAAATAATTAATTCAGAATCCCCAAAGACACTTAAACATTTGATTCCATGTTTACTAGTCATTCTCAAAACAAGTAGCAGAGCTTCATACTCTACAACATTGTTAGTAGATTCAAAATCTAGTAAAAAGGAATATTTAAATATTTTCTTCTCAGGGGAAAATAAAATGACACTAGCTCCATTACCATCCCTAAAAAAAGCACCATCAAAATACATTTTCCAAATTTTATTGTTACTTACTTCTGCATGTAAACCAATAGGTTTAGTATTCTGCACTGCATCTTTTGAAATACTTACATGGAAGTTGTCCATATCATATTGACATAAATTTGTAACCATGCTTGGATCCACATCCTCAATAATATATGGACTTTGAGTCTCCCTGTCAATTCTTACATCCCTGCCATTCACTGGAATAGAAGCATAAGAAATATCTAATTGAATACTACCTCCTACTAAGCTAGACCATTGTCTAGATAGAAGCATTCCATAATTGGAAGGGACTTCAACCATATTAATATCAATTTTATATGACATTTCAAGACACGTAGGAAATTTAAATTCAATATTCTTCGTTATGCCTATAACAGGAACAGATCTATTATCCATAGCATAGCATCTATCAAATTTGGCATAAACATTCATTCCTAATTCTTTCATTACATCATTAGGCGTAATGTTTACTCCTGCACCTGAGTCTATCATACAATTCTTTACCAATCTATTATTTATCAATAAATTAAGATAGAAGGGATCAATTTGATTTCCATTTTTTGTTTAAAGTAGTTCCTAGATAAATAGCTAGAGGATCCTTTACTTCTTGGTTAAGATCTTCCTTATTACCTACATTAGACATTATTTTCAAAGCTTCACTTTTACATTCAGGTATTTTTACTATTTCAAGAAAAGGAACAAATATTTTAACTTGAGATAATGCATTAGACGTGAAATAACATTCATTGGGAAGAGATTTACTGACCACCTTTTCTCTTTCTATTTTTGGAAAGTCTTGAGGTTATACCTATTTCTCTTGAGAAATATTTTTGTGCTTCAGCCTCTTTGGATTATTTCTTTGGTCAAGTTTCCCTTGGTCTGCATTTACTATTCTATTCCTTAACTTGTAATTACTTTTTTCTTCTTCCACTGCAGCTATTGTGTATGCTTTACTTTCCTCTTCTGTTAATTCTCTTAATCTTGGAGTACTCTCTTGATAATCCCCATATTGGTACACTCAATTTAGGTCATCCTTGTAGTAGTATTCATTTAAAGAGCTATAATCATCATATCCCCGCATAGGATCTATCAATAGATTATTCACTATGGGTTGTTAATCATTATTCTGATCTTCATCCTCTTTCCATCTTTGGGCCACAACACAATCCTCAGAAGAATGTGGTAATGTGCAAGCTTCACACCAAGGATAGCTTTCCACAAGATTTTTTTTTCCTTAATAGATCACGAGTATGTAATTCTTTGTTCACTAGTTTCCCATCCTTCCATTTTTTATTATAAGGCATGCCCTACAGTCTGTATTTGACATTTTTGTATGGTGGTCGATTACTCTGGTTGTACTTAAAATTGTCTTTTCCATTATTCATTTGGAGACCTTTCACCATATTCATAAGTTTATCTAACTTATCTTCCTCCTTGTATTTCTTAGGCTCTTTTGGATTGAACAGCTGAGTGTCCTCCCTCTTAGAAATTATACCAGATGCCCTCCTATTATTCTCAATAGTTATGGAAATTTTGAGAGCATGTGCTAAAGTAGAAATCTTATGACATCTGATTTCATAATTGGTCTTGCTATCAAAAGTGCCCATATATAAATTTATCAGAATGGCATCAACAAGTTGAACATCTCTTGGAATCCTATTTAAAACTTTGTTGAACCTTTTTTTGAGTTCAACCACAGATTCATTCTGATTTTTCTTCATACTTTTCAACTCATGTCATGCAAAAGAAGTGTCCTTATGATCACCAAATTGTTCTATGAATTGATTAACAAATTTAGTCCAACTAGATATGGATCTATCTAGCAAACTTTTGAACCATTCTGATGCATCTTCTATGAGAGATTGAACAAAAAGATTAATGTATACATCCTCATTGAATTCGTCAAGCTCTTAGATAACATTATTCAATTTTAAATAATGCACCTCAGCTGATTCTGATCCATTCCCTGAAAACTTTGGAATTGCATTTCTTAATTCATATTTTATGTCACTCTAGGGTATCCCCTTATGCTAGAAAAATCTAATTGTTTATATCTGTCAGAAACCATTGGGGCTCTATAATTTTTTCCACTTTGATTGATTGCTCCATGCCTTGAATTCTGATGATTTGAATCCTGGAATCCTTGATTATCCCTTCTTGGTCCAAAATTTGTATTCATATTAAAATCTCTTGGGCCAATATAGTTATGCGCCTTATTATTTTGATATCCATTATACATTCTTCCACCATTTTGATGCCCATGATTTTCATATTGGTTAGATCCATTAGGATTCATTCTATTTCCATGGTTATGATGTTATCCATTGTTTATTTTTCCCCAATGACCACTTCTTTCATTCCCATTGTTGTTTTTCTCACACCTTCCAGCTCTATTGTCTGGGTAAAACAAGGGATTAGTATGATCACTGTTGAAAATATGTGGCCATTCTTTCTATGAGTAGGATTATACACACCATTTATATCATCCTTAGTCATTCCTTTATCTTTTGGTGTTTTGATTGCAATCCTTTGTATTCTCATCTTTCTTAATATCTCCTCTGGTTGCCTCTTAAGAGCTCTGCCCATTTCTTCATCATCTGAGCCTACATTAGCTATTTCACAAAATATAGAATCCCATTTCTTATCCTTTTCTTCTCTTTTAGTAATCTTCTTATTTGGATCATGTTGGGACTCATGTTCTTCCCTATCATCTTGGAAAAAGGATTACAGTTCTCATTATTATTCTCATGACTATGATGACTTGAAATAGGGAATTATTCATAGGAAAATTCTTGATCATCCCTGTCAGGGTATATCATGCATGGTCCATACATCATTTTTTTATTTGAATCTTTACTTATCCTTTTTGGTTCCAACTCAACAAAATTGTCTTGTCTTAAAGATCTTCTTCCTAACATAAATTTATCACTTATATGTTATAGAATTTCAAAAGTAGAGTCACCACTTCCTTTATCATAAATAAATAAATATCTCACTGGTCTGGGTTCCTATCTCTAGTAGAGTCTTTAATCTTCAAATTATTACCAAAGATCCTAAGAGTTATTCAAACTATCCTTACATATAATTCCCTAGTATAATCACCAATATTTTGGTGCTCAAATCAATAGATTGGATTTCCTATGGACTTTACAATCCAATGATGGGAAACCCAAGTGATCTAGCCAACTAACAAGGTTTCAACTGAGACAAGGCTGAACCTTTTGCAGTTTTGGCTCTACAGAACCAAGGCTTGTAAGCCTATACCATAGATTTATCCTCCAAATATCAAGGATTATTACAGCAGATAAAGTGTATTTCAAACTTATTTCTCTCACAATATGGCAAGTTACTTGAAAGAAATATTAACTAAAAGTGGTGTTTCACAAAATGCTAACTGAAATTCTTTAATATGTTAAGTGAATGATTGTGAATATAAATATGAATTAAAAAGTGCAGATGGATAGAATACCATAAAACTATGAACAATAAACTAAATAATCATAATCCAATATGCATATAGACCAGTGCCTTATTTTCTCATGGGTAATAGAGTCAAAATAATCCCAACACTATGTAAAACCTTAGAGATAGTTTACAAGAAACATATCAATTCAAAGGTGTTATGAAATGAGCATATTACCTAAGATAATTCATAGTTATCCCAATTGAATATCAATTTTCAAAGGACAGACTGATTCATTGTGGCCACAATCAATTGAATTTAACAATGCAAGATGAAAAGACTAATTGATAATAGAAACTATGAATTTAACCAAGAATATGCTACACCAAACTATCACTTTGAAGAAAATCTATAGATTTTATCTAAGGGACTAATTGAAAGTGAAAATGAATCTATTCCCACATAAGAGAGAAAAAAGGGGACTTATGTTTATTTGTTTTAGAACAATGATACAATTAGGTCCATGTTATAGTTGTTGATCAAAACTATCCAATCTGACTATAGTAACCATAATTATTCTGATTATTTGTATTGATCTTGGTATCCTTATTTATATCAAGTCCAAAGGATGTGAACAAGCTTCCAATCAATACATATGTTCATAACTAATACCTAATCCTAGGATCAACAACTGAACAGTTATAATTACATCTCAAGAATGATTAGTCATCCTTGTCTGAAACTCAATTATCAACCAAAAGAGATAAGAATAATAGTCACTAACAAATCACTTGTTATTTGTTAGAGAAAATTTAGAATAATGATTCTATGTTAAGATGTTATGGTTCTTCAATCATACTTTAATCCATATATTTCTACTTTAGATAATGGATATATTACCTGGAAGGTCGAATAACTTTATCATTTTGAACGGGCACGTCGACGTTGTTGACCATCTCTATTACCATATATCTGTTAGAATAATTGAGAGGGGGGTGAATCAGTAAGAATAATTTTCCTCACAAATTATCCTACAATCCCAAATTTTTCCAAATGTATACAAAAACCAATTCAATCATATAATTCAACTCAGTGAAAATGTATTTTGTAAACTTAAACTTTCATCAATAGTGTTTACCGAGTGTCACTAAATTAATATTGTGATTACCAATCTAGGTCAATCAAATAAAGTGTAAATTAAAATAACAATCTAAAACATTCATGCACATTGACACAGATTTTTAACGTGGAAACCTTGCTAAGGGAAAAACCACCTGGGACCGGTAACCCAAAATATTTTCACTCTTCTGAAGTGAGCTCAGTGAAGATCCAACCCTATTAAAGGTTACAATGCACATTGTTAAATGTGACTTGGTTAGAGGATTTAAAACTAACAGTTATCTCTTGATCATCCATTCACTATGAGGTCATCAAGAAAACAATCAACATTCTCTGAATATTATAATAAGGACTCATTGTCCCACTCGGTTAAGATATTTATTTGTAATAATGGTTAAACTGATATAGTAATGATCTTATTCAAATACAACTCTCATTTGCAGATATTCAGATCTATTCTAATTATATAATACCTTTGATCAATTTGTTCACTTAATTTCATCTCATTCTTCATACTTGTTCTGCTCGGTAATGCTCTTTCCTCTGTTTTCTCGGCAATGTTTGCAGAAAGACACTCAGTTCTGTCTTTAACCAATTTGATTAGTCATGCGTAAAATTTTCATGTGTGCATCAGGTGTATGGTGTGATTCAAAATGAATCTCTTGTCTCTTATATAGACATCATGTATCATTTAATTTTCATCCTTCAAATCTTGCCGCTTAATCTCCATCGTTCATTTTCCCGCTTGATCCATCTTTGACAGTTGTGTTAAAAACACATTTCAATCTCTGTCGTCTGATCTTCATTGAATTTTAATAACTGTTTGATCAAATAAAAAACTTTATCCTTTACCTTGAAATCATCAATTGTCATCTTAGCATCCAATTTGGCCTCAGTTTAATTAAATTGCTTTATGAATAGTTGTCGGCAATCCCTTTCTTGGCTATCTTTGTGCTCAGTATACACTTTGTTTTACTCAATTTACACTGTCTCTCGGTGTATACAGAACTCTTCATTACCGACCACATAAACATTGTTTGTTCCAGATCTTCAATTCATAACAATGTTTTCCACCATAATAATACTCAAATAAGTTGACATCAATGACAATACATTTTAACAAATAATGTTTATCATAACTTCTACAACTCATTTGAATATCAACAAATGACTTCAAACATATAATCAATTGTAGTTCATCAATCTCTCCCTTTGGCATTGACGGAAACACAATATGAAATATGTAATATAAAATTCCATACAACAAATACAAAACTTATGTTCTACAACTGCAATAATTTTGTAGCTCTCCCTAGCTTGAATATAAATTGTTTCACTATAAACAAAATACTTACTGTGCAGACTCTCCCTGTAGTTTTGACTTTTCAGCTCTTGAATCTCTCTGTAGATTAGATATGTCTCTCCCTTTCTCTTTTCTCCCATTAGTGTATATATATTATCCCTTTATATTTCATTGATATATCTCTATGTTTGACAACAATGCCAAAAAGAAATATGCAGCTCTTGAGTAGCCAAATAAAATATCTCTGATTTTTGGTGCAGTAGGTACCTTTTAGTGTACTGATATCTCTGTGTCAGTCCAGTTCAACTTTTGCATCAACATTATTGATATTCTAATTTCATGTAGGTTGATACAACCTCCTACTTAGCTTAGTTACCAATAGACAAAGGATGAACCCCTAGCCTACCTCTCAAGTATTTAAATATATCCTTCAGTAAGGGTTTTTTGAATATGTCTACAAGTTGTTCTTTTGATCGTACATATTCCAGTATTACTTTTTTGTCTTGTACTTGTCCCCTCAATTAGTGATATTTTATAGATATGTTCTTTGTCTTTGCATGCATCTCAAGGTTCTTTGAAATATTTATAGCACTTGTTTATCACAATAAATCATCACTGGTTCAGTGATCTCTTCATTCATTCCTTTCAATAATTGTTTTATCCATGCTATGTTAGAACAATTTGTAGTAGTAGCCACATACTCTACTTCTACTGTTGACTAAGATATGCATCCTTACTTCTTTCTTATCCAAGTAACTAGTCTTTCTCCAATAAGGAATGCTCCACTAGTAGTACTCTTTCTATCATCTATATTCCCAGCCCAATCAACATTGGTATAAACCTTAAATTCAAACTTTCCTTCTCTTTTTTACCATAGTCCATAATCCTCAATATTCTTCAAATATCTAAAAATTATTTTTACAACTTTCATATGTGACTTGTTGGAAATATGGATGGAGTAACTGAGAGGGGAGGGGTGAATCAGTTACCACAAAAATAAATCCATAAGTCCCTTAGATGTCTTCAATATATATTACTATTACTCGGTAAATTGACCTTTTATTGTTCATTAAACATTTACAGTTACTGACATGCATAAAACAAATAACATGAACACAAGTAACACCAGATATAACGTGGAAACCCAATTTGGGAAAACCACCAATGTAACTAGTTACTGATTTTCACTCTTCTGAAGTGAGCTCTGTTAGGAGCCAACCCTGTTAAAGGTTACAAAACACACTGTTAGGTGTGACCCTGTTAGAGGATTTAAACAC
>MU227713.1:3452453-3480919 GCA_018584345.1 Thuja plicata | reverse complement strand
TTATCTTGCTGATACAGATCTTTGTTCTGCTCCAATAGATCCTCACTGATCACATATATCTTTTCAGCACCTCAAGGATATCACCAATCCTTCATTAGAATTCGCACATTCCTGCTTCTTCACATCTTTGCACTTTTTCACTTGAATTCGCAACTTGATCTTTCTTATATACCCTTCAAGTTATCAAGTGGGCCCAATTACAAGTTTCAATTAATTACATATTACATTGGTTGGCTGCATACATATTTAACACAAATAATAACCTTCGGAGGCCGACACAGGCCAGAAATGATATTCAACTGATGCTCGGTGAATACTGCAGATTCTGCTAAATCCTTTGGTAACCGACTGAACTCGGTAAGTACTGTGAACTCGGTAAAGACTGACTTTTCCTTCATATATTCTTTGATGACCGACTGAACTCGGTAAGCACTGTGAACTTGGTAAAGACTGACTTTTCCTTCATATATTCTTTGATGACCGAGAGAGCCCGGTAGTAACTAACTTCTTGATATAGTATTCTGGAGTGCTCAGTAGACTCTGTAAATTGATTCTCTTACCGTCTGAACTCGGGAGACTCGGTAAACTGCTTTGCTGAACATTCTTAGCTCGGTAGACTCTGTCTAATGACTGATATGATATTCTAAACTTGGTAGACTCTGTCTGATGACTGATATGACATTTGTGTAACATCAAGGACAACACACAATTAAACAATTGTTTCCAACATGACTCTCTCTGGGGTTAGCAGAAAATCTTGCAAATATTCTAACTGTGTGTGTTATGTGAGGTCTTTTGTGTACAACATACATCAATTTACCAATCATAGATCTATACCAGGTTTGGTTTACCTCAAGTGTCTTGTCTTCTTTTTTCAGTTTGTATCCTGTCACCATAGGTGTTCCAACCAGTTTTGATTCTTCCATTCTGAATGTCTTTAGTACTTCCTTGATGTATTTTGATTGAGTAATGTAGATACCTATGGTCTGTTGTAAAATTTACAATCCTAGAAAAAAATTGATCTGACCAAACATCGACATCTCAAATTATTTCCTCATTTCATCAACAAATGAAGTGCATAATTTATTACCTCCAAATATTATATCATCAATAAATACTTCAGAAATAAGTGTCTTATCATCATTTCCTCATTTTAAATACAAATTTCTATTGTCACTTTTTCTAATAAATCCAATACTTATTAGATAAGAATGCAGTCTTTCATACCATTCTCTCGGTGCTTGTTTTAGTCCATATAAATCTTTGTGTAACTTACATACCATGTGTGTCTGATTAGGATCAAAAAATCCTTCAGGTTGTTCAATGTATACCTCTTCTTCCAGTATCCCATTCGAAAATGCAAATTTCACATCCATATAATATACCTTGAATATTTTATATGCAAGTAGTATTCTTACTCCTTCAAGTCTAGCAATGGGTGCAAAAGTTTCTCCATAGTCAATTCCTTCTTCTTGTGCATACCCTTTGTAAACTAATCTTGCTTTATTCCTGATTATATTCCCATCTTCATTCAATTTGTTTCTAAAAATCTATTTGGTGCCAATGACATTTTTGTCACTTGGTCTCGGTACTAATGTCCATGTCTTATTTTTCTATATCTGCTCAATTTCCTCATCCATAGCATTAAACCATTCTTCATTTTCTAATGCATCTCTAACATTATTAGGCTCAAATTCAAAAAATAAACAAGTTTCATATATGAACTTACTTCTTGTCAATATGCTTTCTCTTTTGTCTCCAATGATTTAATCCCGTGGTGGTGTCTTCTCACATATTTAGCAAGTACAAGTTCAAATATCTGATCTTCATTATCTTCTTTTGTATCTTCATTGTCTTCTAGTTCATGATCTTCCATTTCAGCATTTTCCTGATTCTCAGTCTGTGCTATCTGTTTCCTGGTGATATTAATCTATTTCCAGGTAACATTACCCTATTGCATGGTAATGCTAGGTATCTACATCGGTATAGTATCAGGTTCTTCCCAGTAAAAAAATCTCTTTTATTCCTCCATTTCTTTCATGTTGTCCTCATCATTTAGCTCAACAAATTCATCAACTTTAACATTTTCACTCTCAGTGATTTTGTTAGTTGTCTTGTTCAAACATTTGTAAGATTTACTCTTAGTAGAATATCCAAGAAATATTCCTTCGTCACTTTTTGAATCAAATTTTCCATTTTGATCATCTTTTAGAATATAACAATGGCTACCAAATATTCTAAAATATCTCACATTGGGAGTATAACCATACCATAGCTCATAAGGTGTTTTGTTTGAATCTTTCTTCAGTTGTACTCTGTTCAGTGTGTAAAGTGTTGTGCTAACTGCTTCTCTCCAGTATGTTTGTGCAACACTCTTTTCAATCATCAATGTTCTGGCATAATAAATAATTGATATGTTCCTTCTTTCATCAATTTCGTTCTCCTATGGTGTCCTTAGTTCAAAAACCTATGTTTTGATTCCATACTCATTACAAAATTTAGTGAGCTCATCATAAATAAATTCACCTCCTCTATCAGATCTCAAACACTTTAGATCTCTTCTAGTTTATTTTTTCACTTTTTCTTTGTACCACTTAAACATCTTAAATGCTTTAGATTTTCCTTTTAGGAACATGACAGTCATCATCCTAGAGTACTCATCAACAAATAAAATAAAATATTTGTCCCCATAATATCTCTGTGTTCTCATTGGTCCACATAAGTCTGTATGTGTTAGAATAGTCCCAAAGGATAACTGAGAGGGGGGGTGAATCAGTTATCAGCTAATTAAATTATTTTCTTTTATTAACTCTAGAATACAATAAAGTAAATGCACATTTAGATAACACAATAGAAAACACCACAATTTGGTTATGGGGGAACCAAATGGTAAAAACCCTGGTGGGAATTAACACCCACAATGAACTATACTTGTTTATAATAATCCCTATTAGAAGATCTTGCAACCCTGTTAGGAGTTGTTCTTTACAATGCAATAAGTATAGTGACATGGTTAAGGGTCTAACCCTATTAGGAGTCTTTTACAAATAACCTTGTTAAGGGTGAGGACTCACTGTCCAAAAGCTCACTGCTTCAATGGTGAAGGCTACAACCTTCTGTAGAATAGATATGCACTATATCTAATGATGAAATGTAGATTAGACCTTCTATCTTGATCAGTTCCAATGAATTGTAATCTTTCACTTCTTCTTCACATAGATCCTTGATGAATGAAACACAACTGATATTATACTCTGTACATTTTATGTCTCTTATCTTCTCACTCACACTTAGCGTTCCACAAATGAACCACTATAAGTATCTTCCTCAAAGTATGAGATCATGGGACCTATTAGGAAACTCTTCATAACATCCTTTTCAGCTTAACTAACCATGCAAGCATAATTACAACTATGAAGTATAAACTGAATAGATGTGACGCTTCACTAAGTTGGCCTCACCAAATTAACTCTAACTTTGCAATCTTGTTGAAACATGTTTGGCACCTTTAGATAACTATCTTTAACTCATAATTAAACTTGAATATACAAACACATATCCCGAAGATAGGTGCAACTCCAGAACCAATGCAATACATTGGCTCTATATAGACAACCTCCAAAAATTGTAACTGTCGTCTAACATAATTATACAACACACCTAAAACTTGATATCTGAGTCTGCGTGTATGAACAAAACATAAACAACATGTCTATAACATGAATATAACCGCGCAAGGCTTGATAACATCATTCTCATAAGTACATACAAAACATTGTTGTATATTATATGTTGTCATCAATGACAAACATACAATCAACTAGCTGCCAGAAGTAAATCTCCAACAATCTCCCCCTTTAACATTGATGGCAACATATGATATTAAAAACATCTTCGGCACATGGTGTCTTCTTTCTTTTTACAATCTTCTCAATATCCTCATCAAGGATTCCTCTACACTACTGCAGCTCCTCTGTCTATGTTTATACTCCCCTAGAGTATATGTTCCCCCTTACTATATAATCCCCTTTTGACATCAATGGAAAAGGGCGCCATAAACAATTAGGCACAGGTACTACTCCAGAAGTAGAGTAGTCAACCATTCATCAGTCACTATGGACTGATGTTCTTGCTACTATATCTAATTAGACTCAGGAGAGGGAATTACTCCCAACTTCTCCCTGAGAGACTCAAAAGTATCTTTTGATAAAGGCTTTGTGAAAATATCTTCCAACTATTCTTTGGTGCTTACATAGTCCAATTTTACTTCATTATCTACAACTTTTTCTCTAAGAAAATGGTATTTAATCTCAATGTGCTTTGTCTTTGTGTGCATCATAGGGTTATTGGACATGTTGATAGTACTGGTGTTATCATAGTGAATAACAATAGGATAATCAACCTGTATACCAAAATCTTTAACCATCTACTTGATCCAAACCATTGTTGAACAATTCAATGCTGCTGCAACATATTCAGCTTCTGTTGTCAACTAAGAGATACAATTCTTCTTCTTGCTTACCCAAGAAACTAACCTATCTCCAAGAAATACTGCTCCTCTAGAAGTACTCTTCCTGTCATCAATACAACCTGTCCAATCTACATCTGTATACACATGAATTTGTACATTCTTTGATTTAGGATACCATAAACCATAGTCTATAGTTCCCTTTAGATATCTAAATATTCTCTTTATTTCCATTAGATGATTCTGTTTTGGTTCAGCTGCAAATCTACCAACAATGCCAACTGCATTAGATATGTATGGTCTAGATTGAGTAAGATATATAAGTTTTCCAATCATAGACTTATACAATGTCTTTTCAACTGCTGCGGAATCATCTTCTTTAGAAAGCTTGCTTCATGTTATCATAGGGGTGCATACTAGCTTACAGTCTTCCATCTTGAAAGTCTTCAATATTTCCTTCACATATTTGGACTATTTTATAAATATCCCTTTATCTGTCTGCTTTACATTTAATCCCAAAAAATATTTTATAGGACCAATCATGCTCATCTCAAATTCATTCTGCATTTCTTTTGCAAATTCTACACTAAGCTTGTCATTACCTCCAAAGATAATGTCATCAACAAATATGGCAACAAGTAATAATCCATCAAGTATCTCTCTTATGAATAGGTTACAATCTGCTGCTCCTTTCTTAAATCCAATCTTGGTAAGATAACCATCTAGTCTCTCATACCAAGCTCTTGGTGCCTGTTTAAGTCCATAGAGTGCTTTCTTCAATCTGCATATCATGTCTGGTTTATTTGATAGATTAAATCCTTCAGGCTATTCTATGTAGACTTCTTCCTTCAAGTCACCATTCAGAAAGGCTGATTTGACATCCATTTGATATACTTTGAAGTCTTTGAATGTTTCATAGGCCAAGAATAACTTAATGGCTTCTAATCTGCTCACAGCGGCAAATGTGTTAGTGTAATCTATCCCTTCCCTCTATGCATATCCTTTACACACCAATCTTGCTTTGTTTTTTACCACTGTACCATCTTCATTCATCTTGTTCCTTAATACCCACTTTGTTCCAATCACATTTTTGTCACTAGGTCTAAGAACCAATTCCCATGTATCATTTTTAATTGTTTGATCTAATTCTTCTTCCATTGCTTTCTGCCAATCAGAATCCTTGCAAGCATCTTCAACATTTAAAGGTTCAATCTATGAAAGTAAACATACCTCTTCATCCATTGTTAAACTTTTTTCTTTAGATCTAGTCAAAACACTGTTGCTCTGATCTCTAATGATATCATCTTTTGAATGATACCTAGATGTGAATTTTGAAACTTTTGGTGTGACATCCTCATCTGTAATCTGTGATATATCTTTTCTTGATTCAGGTTCATTACATGAAACATCAATGCAATCAAACATTTCTTCAATAAAAGTGTCTTTACTATTAGGCCTGGGTTCATCCTCAATCATAGGTGCATATTCATAGTACCTCTCTTGAACCATGAATTTCTCATCAATCTTTACATGAGTACTTTCAATTATCTTCTTTAATCTTAAATCGAAAAATCTGTATGCTTTGCTTTTAGTAGAATAACCAAGGAAAATACCTTCATCACTTCTAGCATCAAACTTACCAATACCATCATCTCTCTTGATGTAGCACTTGCCGCCAAAGATTCTGAAGTATTTTACTGTAGGTACATTACCAAACCAAAGTTCATAAGGTGTCTTATTTGCACCTGGTCTTAGTTGTGTTCTGTTGATAGTATAGACTATTGTATTGACTGCATCTCTCTAATAGGTGTGCGCAACTTTTCCTTCAATCATCATTGTGCGCGTTGTATCAAGTATGATCATTTTCCTTCTTTCTATAATCCCATTCTGCTGAGGGTTTCTAGGTGCACTCAACTGTCTTTTGATTCCATGTTCTTCACAATAGTCATAAAACTGGTCAGAGGTGAATTCTCCTCCTCTATCTGATCTTAGACATTTTAGTTTTATCCCAGATTCATTCTCAACTTTAGCTTTGAATATTTTTAAATTCTCAAAGGCTTCAGACTTCTCCTTTAAGAATGCAACCCACATCATCCTTGAAAAATCATCAACAAACAAAATGAAATACCTTTATCCGTAGTATGATCTAGTTTGAGTAGGACCACATAAATCTTTATGCACTAGGTCTAACTTGTTTTCAGCTGAGTTTTCCTTGCTTCTAAAAGAGCTCCTTACATGCTTTCCCATAACACATTCCCTGCACATTGTTTCAACTGGTCTTGCAATACTTGGAAGGTCTCCAACTTCCTTGACATTGCTTATCTTTACTATATTATCAAAATTGATATGACATAGTCTCTTGTGCCATAACCAACTGTCATCCACTTTTGCAACAAAACAACTTACATCTGAATTGAGTTGAAAAACATTACCTTTTGTCTTTGAGCCTGATGCAATCATGTCTCCTTATTTGTTGCTAATAATGCATTTGTTGTCTTCGAATTCCAAATGATAACCTTTTTCAAGTAGCTATCCAACACTTAGTAAATTGTGATGTAATTCATCAACATATAGAACATCATCTGTCTTATTCTTTCCATCCAAGATGATAGATCCTCTGCCTATGATAGGTTTGGGAGTGTTATCTCCAAATCTAACCATACCACCTTTGTACTTGTCTAGATGAACAAATCTGTCTTTATCACCTATCATGTGATGAGAGCATCCACTTTCAATGATCCAATTAGTTTTGATGTCTGCTTTGGAAATTAGGGCTAACTCTCGTGCTTCCTTTTCATCTTCAATGTCCATTTCCTCAAGCAAGTTTTCCATGTCTTTAAGGGCAATGAATCCAATTTCATCTTCTCCTGAATCTTCATCAGTTACACCTTCTTCATCATGATAGCATTCCTTTGTATATTTTGGTTTATAATCAGATCTAAATTTCTTTACTCTTGTGGGACACTTGGATGCAAAGTGACCAATCTTGTTGCATGAAAAACATTTGAATGGCAACTGTACTTTGTACTTTCCTTTGCCTTTCTTTTATATTTTAGCAATCATGGAAATAATTTCTTCTAGTTCTTCATCAACTTCTTCTTTCTTAGTATTTCTAGAAATGTGTAAAGGTTTCTTACCATGAATTGAGGCTTTGAAGGCTGTTTCACTTTTGGGTTCATTCTTTAATCTTGATATCTCAAATGCAGAGATTTTACTGATCAAAGTCTCTCTCTTGAAGTCTTGTGAAAATTGCATGGTTTCCTCTAGAATATTGATCTTTTTCTCATAGTCTATTGTTAAAGTAGTCAACAACTTGTCCATTATGTCTTCTTCTGATATTTCTCCACCATTATTTATAATTCTGGAAATTGCTTCATTTATCCTCTGATTATAGACTCTGATGTTCTCTTTAGGTAACATCTTAAGATTGTTGTATTTCTTTTTCCATGTCTTCCTACGCGCATTCTTTACTTGGATATCTCCTTCAAACATGTCTTCTAAATACTTCCATATTGTGTATACCTTGTTTACTTTCTTGATCTTAGAGAATTCACTGTCAAATAGTGCACTTATAAGGGCTTCTTTGGCAACTGCATTAGCTATGAATGTATCCTTTTTTTTTACTAGTAGCATCATCTCTTGAGAGGTCTTTCAGAGAGGGAATAACAACTTCTTGTGTGGCAATCTCAAAGATGTCAAAACCAACACACTGTAGATGTGTTATCATTTTTCTCTTCCAATCCAGATAATTCTCTCCATCAAACTTAGGACTCTCTTTTCTAAAGTATGCCATCTGATCTACGTTAAGCTGTTAGGCTTTCTCTTCAAGGCACTTAGCTCTGATACCAATTGTTAGAATAATCCCAAGGATAACTAAGAGGGGGGGGGTGAATCAGTTATCAGCTAATTAAATTATTTTATTTTATTAACTCCATAATATAATAAAGTAAATGCACATTCAGATAACACAATAGACAACACCACAATTTGGTTACAGGAAAACCAAATGGTAAAAACCTTGGTGGGAATTAAAACCCACAATGAACTATACTTGTTTATAATAATCCCTGTTAGAAGATTTTGCAACCCTGTTAGGAGTTTTTATTTACAATGCAATAAGTATAGTGACCTGGTTAAGGGTTTGACCCTGTTAGGAGTCCTTTACAAATAACCCTGTTAAGGGTGAGGACTCACTGTCCAAAAGCTCACTGCTTCAATAGTGAAGGCTAAAACCTTCTATAGAATAGATATGCACTATATCTAATGATGAACTATAGAGTAGACCTACTATCTTGATTAGTTCCAATGAATTTTAATCTTTCACTTCTTCACATAGATCCTTGATGAATGAAACACAACTGATATTCTGCTCTGTACATTTTCTGTCTCTTATCTTCTCATTCACACTTAGTGTTCCACAAATGAACCACTATAAGTATCTTCCTCAAAGTATGAGATCATGGGATCTATTAGGAAACTCTTCATAATATCCTTGTCGGCTTAACTAACCATGCAAGCATAATTACAACCGTGCAATATAAACTGAATAGACGTGACACTTCACTAAGTCAGCCTCACCAAATTAACTCTAACTTTTCAATCTTGTTGAAACATGTTTGGCACCTTTAGATAACTATCTTCAACTCATAATTAAACTTGAATATACACACACATATCCTGAAGATAGGCACAACTCAAGAACCAATGCAATATGTCAGCTCTGTATAGACAACCTCCAGAAATTGTAACTGTCGTCTAATAGAATTACACAACACAACTAAAACTTGAAATCTGAGTCTGCGTGTATGAACAAAACATAAACAACATGAATATAACCATGCAAGGCTTGATAAAATCATTATGATAAGTACATACAAAACACTTTTGTATATTATATGTTGTCATCAATGAAAAACATACAATCAACTAGCTGCCAGAAGTAAATCTCCAACAGTATGAACTAACTCCAAAATGGCATTAGATGAGAAATTATTTCTCTTGAAATGAGATTTTTACATCTTTCCCTTTTAAAAATTTTTGCACATTACAT
This sequence comes from Thuja plicata, assembly GCA_018584345.1. Lineage (NCBI taxonomy): Eukaryota > Viridiplantae > Streptophyta > Pinopsida > Cupressales > Cupressaceae > Thuja > Thuja plicata. The sequence goes on along the minus strand of MU227713.1, from coordinate 3,471,401 downwards.
GGTATGGTTTATTTAAGCTCAGTAAGCCTCTAACTTTTCTTTTCTTACTAATCTTAACCATGTTGTCAAAATTTACATGACAAAGTATTTTATACCATAACCATATATCTTCATTCTTTTCCAATAAACAAGTAGTTTCACCTGTGTCAAGATAGTATAGGTTACCTTAAGATTGTTCACTAGTACCGATCAATTTTCCTTTTCCATCATATATTCTTTCTTTTCTGTTCTCAAATGCAACTCAGTGACCTATGTTATTCAACTGTGAAACACTCAATAGATTGTAGTTAAGTCCTCTTACCCAATAATCATTTTCACATTTGATTTGATTCTTCATCATATTAGTACCTTTTCATTTTACTTGACATGGTGTATCATTTCCCATTCTTACTGATCCTCCTTCATAATGTTCAAGAAATTCAAAATTTCCTTTATCACCAGTCATGTGATGTGTACAGCCACTATCAATAACTCAAATATCATGTTTTCTAAATTTAGAGATAATTTTTATTTCTACATACCTTTCATCTTCATCTGAATCATCTTTCATATGCTACAAACATTGTCTCAATATATTCATCGTTGTCAATACCACTATTATTAACTTTATAATCAGCAATGTAACAAGATTTCTTACCTTTATCTTTGTAATCTCGATTATCTCTTTGGTGATATTGTCGGTTGTTTTGATAGTCTTGGTTATCCTTTCTATCATTTCTATTATCATCTTTTCTATTAGGGCATCTTGCAGCAAAATGGCCAATCTCTTTACAGTTAAAGCATATCAAAGGTAGTTTAAATTTATAGCTTCCTTTACCTCTATGCAATCTTTTAACCATTAAAGCTTCAAGTTCATCAAGTTCCTTTTCATCACTATCACTGTCACTTTTATTTCTAATTATGTGTTTGCTACTAGATTTACCAATTTTCAAAGTAGACATAAATGCAAATTCCATAGATGGTACAATATTGTTGTCAAAGTTATTCAGCTCAAAAGAAATCAATCTTCCAACAAGACTATCAACAGTAATGTTATTTCTAGGTGCAAATCTCATTTCATGAAATGGAGAGACTCTTATAGAATAGATAGGAAATAGAGTTCTAAGAATCTTACTCACAATTGTGTCTTCATCAATGGTTCCACCAAGTCCTTGAATATAATCCACAACTTCTTTAAGTTGGTTACTGTATTGTGTGATATTTTCTCCTTCCTTCATTTGCATGTCATCAAACTTTCCATGAAGACTCTCAACTTTGGATCTTAGTACATTTACATCTCCTCCATAAATTTTTGTAAGCTGATCCCACATTTTCTTGTCAGTTGTACATGTCTTGATGTCCTCAATTTCTAAATTTGTAAGTGAAGAATCAATCTCCACCATGATAAGGTTATGTTCATTTTTTTCGTTCAACGTATTTACTGTCAAAGCTCCAGATGGTAGAATGAATTCGTTGTCCAAAAAATCTTCAATGTTGCTTGCAATTCCTGATAGGTATAATCTCATTCTACTTTTCCATGTTAGGAAGTTCTCCCTTAGGTGCGTCTCTCTTATACATCTTGTGATCTTTAGCTTAAGTCCTTTAAAACTTTCGTCTAAGCACTATCTGCTCTGATAAGAACTGTTGCTTTGATACCAATTGTTAGAATAAATGAGAGGGGTTGAATCAGTTAGAATCAATTTCCTCACAAATTATCCTACAGTCCCAAATTTCTCCATATGTATACAAAAACCAATTCAATCATATAATTAAACTCGGTGAAAATGTATTCTAAAATGTTAAACTTTCATCAATAGTGTTTACCGAGTGTCAGTAAATTAATACTGTGATTATCGATCTAGGTCAATAAAATAAAGTGTAAAGTAAAATAAAAATCCACAACATTCATGCACATTAACACATAGATTTTTAATGTGGAAACCCTGCTAAGAGAAAAGCAACCTGGGACCAGTAACCCAAAATATTTTCACTCTTCTAAAATGAGCTCAGTGAAGAGCCAACCCTGTTAAAGGTTAAAATGCACACTATTAAATGTGACCTGGTTAGAGGATTTAAAACTAATAGTTATCTCTTCAACATGCATTCAATATGGGGTCATAAAGAAAATAATCAACATTCTCTGAATGATATAATAAGGACTCACTGTCCCACTCGGTTAATAGATTTATCTATAACAATGGTTAAATTGATACAGTAATGATCTGATTCAAATACAACTCTAATTTGTAGATATTTAGATCTATTCTAAGTACATAATACCTTTGATCAAATTTTTCACTTCAGTTGATCTCATTCTTCATACTTTTTCTGCTCGATAATGCTCTTTCCTTTGTTTGCTCAGCGATGTCTGCAGAAATACACCTTGTTCTGTCTTTAACCAGTTTGATTAGTCATGCATAAAATTTTCATGTGTGCATCAGGTGTATGTTGTGATTCAAAATGAATCTCTTGTCTCTTATATAGACATCATGTATCATTTAATTTTCATCCTTCAAATCTTTCCCCTTAATATCCACCGTTCATTTTCCCGCTTGATCCATCTTTGACAGTTGTGTTTAAAAAAATTCATTTCAATCTCTGTCATCTGATCTTCATTGAATTTTAATAATCTTTTGATCAAATAAAAAACTTTATCCTTTACCTCAAAATCATCAATTTCTAGCTCAGCATCCAAGTCGGCCTCAATTTAATTGAATTACTTTATCAATAGTTGTGTCGGCAATCCCTTGCTCAGTTATCACTCTGCTCATTATACATTGTGTTTTACTCAGTTTACACTATCTCTCAATGTATACAGAACTCTTCATTTACCGACCACATAAACATTGTTTGTTCCAAATCTTAATTCATAACAAATGTTTTCCACAATAATAATACTCAAATAAGTTGACATCAATGACAATACATAACTAATAATGTTTATCATCACTTTTGCAACTCGGTTGAATATCAACAAATGACTTCAAACATACAATCAGTTGTCATTCATCAATATCTTCATAATAATTCCTCATGATGTTTCTTCATGTCTTTATCTTCCTTTGTATCTCATGAAGATCAGATTATTTTATCATCGAACATATCCATAATTGCCACCCTCAAAACCCTGCATGAAGATGTCGACGACGTATCAAACAATAATCAAAACCCTAAGAGAAATAAAAATAATTTTAAAATATAAAATGAAAAAAGGAAATCCCAGTCATCGCTACCACTCAGACACTCTATCTTTTTTACTGTCAAGGACACATGTCAAGATAGAATAATGCCTCGAAGAGTAAAAATTTTGCATCTCTGCTTTGAGGCATTATGCCTGTTGTTGATTCTTTCTATGATTTAATAGACGATCATGTTACTTTAGAGTTTTTGGGTCTAGGACATGTGTTGGCTAGGCATGATACCTTAAAGCTTAAAGATTTGCATCTCTGGCTTTGAGTCATCGTGTTTACCCTCAAATTTTTTCTGAACTTTACCAAAGTTTAATAGTATTCCCTTTTCTTCATTGTTGAGAGTCTAGTGGGTCTGAGACATGTGGAAATCAGGCGTAATTCCATGAAGAGTAAATAGCTTGCATCTTTTCCTTGAGGCATTACACCCACCATCAATCATCATTGAACTTTAATCACAGTTTGAAACCTTTATCGCTAGTCATAACCTTAGTGGGGTTGGGACATGTGGCGATCAGACATAATGCCTTGAAAAGTAAACAACTCACATCTCATCTTTGAGGCAACAAGCCAACCATTGATGCTCATCAAACTTAACCACCAATTAATCATTTTCTTATTGTTAAAAATCAGTCATCTTTTGATCTTGATTAAAATAGCACCATTGATTAGACCCATGTGCTAAATGATGAGGCTTTAGTAACCCAAAATTTAATCTGTCGTGCAAACCACTGTGTAACCTTTTCATCACATTCAACCAACCACACTTTCCCATATGTATCCTCATTGTCACATTGTCTCATCCTCGATGGGTCCAGGACACATGTCAACATTGCGTGTTCCCTTAAAGCTTAAATGTCTTCATCTTTGGCTTTGATTCATTACACCAACCGTCGATGAAGTTTGAACTAAGAAAACCTTTAATTGTTGATCTACATTCTTAACCGTTCATATTCTAGTGGGACCAGAACACGTGGCGATCAGGCACATTCCCTTGAAGATTAAAAATATGTATCTCTGAGTCTGAGTCATTATGCCAACCATAGATCTTGTTTGATTTAACTGAAGGTTAACCTGTTTCATCCTGTAACCCTAGTGGGGCCAAAACACATGTCAACATTGAGCATTGCCTCAAAGATTAAAGATCTTCATCATCTTCTTTAAGGGAAAGTGTCATTCATCGGATGAAGATTGACCTACTCATTGATTAAACTGACTTTGACCCTGCCTAACTAAGATCTTATCTGATACGCATCAATTGGGTGTGATGCCTTAAAGTTTAAAGGACATTCATATTTCTTTTAAGGGATAGCACCAACTGTATATTTTGTACAAATCTTAACCATACATTACCCTTTATTACAACTCAGACTTCAATGGGACTGAGACACGCAGTAATCAGGCATGATGCCTTAATGGATAGATAATGTGCATCTTTTTTTTTAGGAAACACGCTGACCATCGGATGGATTTTTACTTGCTCGATGTATAATCCTGCTTTGAATTTTGTCAACCGAGATCAGAGGACATGTGTTAGCTAGGTGCATTCCCTTAAAGCTTAAAGATCTTCATCATCTTGATTGAGGGATAACGCCAGTCGTTGATCTTTAGAAAAAGGACAAGTTGTTTAAGCTGACCTGCGAAGAGGTAAAACTTGTTTAAATTACCCACAAAAATACTTTCAATGGATATTTTATGAATTTTAAAAAATGTAGGTCGTAAATTGTAAGCTTTTAAACATAGCAAATTTAACAAGATAAATGCATGAATTAATAAGATGAATGTAGAAGTGATATTTTTTTCAAGCATAAAATATAAAATGAAAGGAATAAATAATGAAATAAAAGGATAGAATTCAAATAATAAATATAAGGAATACTCCCCTGAACTATTTTCATGTGCAAATTTGATCTACAGATCTGGGTTCCACCAGATCCTTAGCAATATTCTTTTGAGTCTGATTTGGACTCAATAAGTCAGTTGTAAACATCAAAATTAGAAGTTCACTTAGCTCTTGTTTGGCAAGTAGCAATTGTACATGCACTCTCTATAAAGTGTCAAAATCATCCTTTTTTGGGGGGGTGGGACATGGGGGGTTGGGATCTTTGATTGAGTGAATCTACAGGGTTTCTTGTGTGTTTGTGTCTCTTTCTCTCTTGAGCTATTTTCATTTTTGCATCATGGGTTCACCTAAATGTCCAATGTTAACTCTACATAACTATGCCACATGGAAAGATAAAGTATGTATTAAATTCATGGTAGAAGGTTTGAATCATTCTGTGGATGGTATAATTAACAAACTCAATGGTTCTAATTCAAATGATAATGCAAAAACTAATTGGACGATCAAAAACTCTAAGGCTTTAGGAATTGTGTGGCAATGTGTTCCTGATGATCTCATGTTTAATATTTCACCCCTTGAGGATGTCAAGGAATCTTGGGATAAAATTTAAGATTTGTATGGTAAAGTGGATAAGGATAAGGGATTCACAATTCAAAAAAAATCTTCTCATCTTGGATCCTAATTACTTTGATAGAATTCAAGATTTATCAACAAAGTTAATGAGCGTAGAGAACAACTTAAGGATTGTGGTATTACCATGAACGATGCATAGTTGATTCATCATATGTTGCAAAATCTTCCTTCAAAATATGAAACTATTGTTTCAAGTTACAATACCCATAATTTGACCATGGGAAGTGCCTTCACTACACCCTAATTTGATGCATTTGCAGAAATGTTGATGTTAGAATAGTCAAAATTGAAGAGTATGGGGATTCTCAAGTATTCAAAATCTAAGGCATTGGTGGATAATAATTGGAATTAAAGGAATCAAGGTGGAAAAGGTTCCAAAAAGAAGAAAAAGTAGTGGAAGGCCAAATCACAATCAGACACAACACAATTGGTGACAACACAATCTTCCTCACAACAATAAAATTCTTCTTCCCACAAGAAAGGAAACAATTCTAAGAAGGATGGACAGATTTGTGCATATTGAAAGAAACCAAATCATGACGAACATCATTTCTACAAAAATTAATTTAATGAGTTGAAAAAATTACTCAAGAGGAACAATATTGATTTGCCAAATGCCTACATAGGAAAGGATTCATCACCTTCCACTTCAAAAGGAAAAGGGAAACTATTTGTTGAAACAACAAGTTCTTCAGAGGAATAGATACTTGACTCAGATGTCACTCATCATATGGGTTCTTAAAAGGAGTAGTTTTATTCTTTGTAACCATCTAAGGTACCTCACATTGTTTTAGGGTATGATACACAAGTGGAAGTTGAAGGGAAAGGACAAGTTGAGATGGAAATGGAGCTTTCAAAAATGTTCTCTATGTTCCTAACTTAGGCACCAATCTTCTTTAAATTTACCAAATCACTCACTATGGAGATAGAAATAAATTTGAGTTCCTTCCTGATTCAGTTGTGGTAAAAAATCTGAAGGATGATGCTTTGGTTGCAGTGGGAAAATCTAGTCATTACACAAGGCTGTATTATCTCTCCCACTTTGTGCCTAAGTCTCCTTCACATACCTTGTTGACACATTCAAATTTAAAAATTAAATTATGCCATGAGTGGTTTGGACATCTCAACTACCTCTATCTTTAGCAACTTAGCAACAAAAACATGGTCAAAGGTATACCTATAGTCAATTTTTCAAAGGGTATATGTTTAGGTTGTGCATTGTGCAAGCATCTCGAAGAGAATTTTTAAAAGGGGAAGACTTGGAGAGCATCATTTTTCTTGAGTTAGTTCATAGTGATGTAGAAAGCCCCTTTCTAGTGTCATCATTTGGAAAGGCTCACTATTTCCTCACCTTCATTGATGACTTTTCATGGTACACATGGGTCTACTTTCTTGGTCATAAGAGTGAAGTGTTTGACAAGTTTCTCACCTTCAAGGCTCATGTTGAGAAGCAATCAGGGAAAGCCATCAAAATTATATGAATAGATAATGGAAGGGAATATGTGAACTCAAAACGTATATATACTTTTGCACACTTTATGGGATTGATCTTTAGCAGTCAGTTTCATTAACTCCATAGAAGAATGGTGTTGTAGAAAGGAAGAATAAAAATCTTAAGGAAATGGCTAGTTGTATGATTCATGTTAAGTCTCTTGATCCACATTTTTGGGTTGAAGCTATAATTTGTGCCAATCACATCCAAAATAGAGTTCCTCATAAATCCTTGTATGGAATCACTCTTTTGAGGCTTGGTGTGGTATAAAATTGGTTGTGAAAGCCTTCAGAATCTTTGGTTTGCCATCTTGGGCATGCATACCTCCACATGAATACAAGGCATTGGAACCTAAAAGTAGGCCTTGGATATATTTTTTCTATCCTAAAAGTGTTAAGGAATTTAAACTTATGGATCCAAAGACACATGATATTTTATTAGAGAGGAGTGTTCACTTTGAGGAAAGTTGTCCCAGCTTGGCCTCTTCTACTCCTCTTCCTTTCTCCATTGTGGAAAGTGATATTGATAAAATTGATTCAGGTATGATACTTCTTCAACTCTAACTCATAGGCTTCCACCTTCATAGGGTCAAGTTATAGTTGAGGACACTCCTTCATCTTCTTCCACTAGACCTTGTTAGGCACAACAGACTCTTGTTTCAATAGGCTCACTTGTGGGGGATCCTTCAGACACTCGAAGGACAAGGTCACAACATAAATATTATCCACATGCTTACATTTCAAGTTCTTCATATCTATAGTCATTTTACGAAGCATCATAAGTTCTTGAATGGGACTTAGCCATAGAGGAAGAGTATAATTCTTCAATGGGGAATCACACATGGGACATAGTTCCTCTTCCTGGGGGAAGAAATATTGTTAGATCTAAGTGGGTCTATCAAACCAATTTTGTAGTGGATGAAAGTGTGGACAACTTTAAGGTTAGAAATGTTGCAAAAGTTTTCTCACAAGTTCCTAGTGTTGACTATACTAAGACCTTTGTTCATGTAGCTAAGATGAAATCCATTTATTTGACACTTTCTATTATTGTATCTCATGATTAATTTGTACATAAGATGGATGTGAAGAGTAAATTTATACATGGGGATCTTCATAAGGATATTTATATTGAGCAGCCACATGGATTCGTATAGGATACTTCTATAGTTTTCAAATTGAGGAAGTCTATCTATGGCCTCAAATAGGCTCCTAGGGCTTGGTATGCCAAGATGGATTCCTTTCTTCTCTCAAAAGGCTTCACTAGGTTTCATTCAGATCCTAATGTCTACATTTTGTGATAGGATGACTCAAACTTGAGACTTGTGCTCTATCTTGATGACTTGATCATAAAAGAGAGTACTTCATCCATCATAGGTAGTGTCAAGTCTTCTCTGCAGGACATATTTTCTATGACATACTTGGGCTTACTACACTAATTTCTTAGTATTGATATATTTTGGCATAATTGATGATGTGATGATATATATTTGGTGTTGTGATGAACAGTTATTGTGTTGTCATTGATGTCAAGTATTGACCTAGTGTTCTTAGTATGTTTCCATATATGCAAGACAGATTAACAATGTATTTCAAGTAGTTTCAGTGGTCACAATTCTAAAGAGAGACCTAAGAGTGTCTTTATAAGATAAATGTATGATCACAACTATTGGATGTTTGATTTTTGCAAGTTATGTTTGATTGAAGTATGACAGGGAAACTGCTAAAACAGTCTATGACTGGCAATGATTTATTTGATCAATTTATCAAATCTATGATGTGGTAGGTGGCATGATCATACTATTACATTTTTGGTATAGTGTTGAGCTTGTCATTTTTATTGTAATTGATTTGGATGATTAGTAGGCATGTTTTGGGGTTACAAAAGTTGTTTCAATGAAAGGAGACGGTGTTCTTGAGCTACCAATGGTAGATCTTCATTTGGTAATTGGTGATCGAGTTGCAATGAATCATGTGTGTTCCATCTATCATGATAACATGTCCCAATTCATTTATGGTGATGTATTGGCTTCAAATTGATCGAGGTAGACATTTTATAAGGATGAAGGTTGAGTTGGTAAAAACATGTTTGACTATTCTTGACAAATTTAATTGTATGAGTCTATATTGAGGCCAGCCGATTCGGTAGAGAAGCTTCTTATATCGGGATAAGTTTTTTGGTGCAATCTCTCTGAGAACAAATATTGTAAGGTGATTTCAATTTTTTTTTGTAAGTATTAAGTTAGTGGATTCCTTAGGGCTTCAACATTAATATTTATATTATCAAAACACAAATTTGGGTGTGTAGATCATTGGTGTGAAGGTGTGATCAAGCCAAATTATTCCAGATAAATCTGATGAATGAATGAATGTGTTATAGAGGATATGATCAGCCAAAGGAGTTTCTATTTTCTAGATCAAAATACCCTAACAGGCTTCTTATTCTAAATCCCTTAACCGGGTAAATCCTAACAGATCTTATTTGTAAATATCTTAAAAGAGTGGCTCATTAACTTAAGCTTTAAATCTACTAACAAATTTACTCCTTACAAATTAAATCTCCTAATAGGGCTAGAGGAAAATCCAATAATTGGGTGGCATCTAACAGTGTCTTTATAAACTCCTAACGGGGTTAAGCTCCTAACAGGGTGTACTTTAGAAGAGTACTTTATTTGTGGGTCTTCATTCCCATCGTGGTTTTCACCCATTTGGGTTTCCACATGATAATATTTATGTTATACATTTCACAATTTATGGTGGTTATTTTTATTGGTTAAGTTTCATTTACTATCTATCGGTGAACTTGTGAATGTTTTTTTTAAGTTAGAGAAGAGAAAAATTGTAGATAACTTAGTTAACTAATTCATCCCCCCCTCTCATTTATATTGCGCTTTTAGGTCTAATGATTAGTATCAGGGCCTTGGTCCTCCTTGTGGTGAATTTTAATAGCTTGAGGTCAAGATCTGAGACTAATGAGGAAGGAAGGTCCTAAATTCACAAGGGCGACCTACTCGGTGTGGAGTGGTACAATGAATCTTTATATCAAAAGGTATGGGAAACTAGTTCTGGAATTATGTTGTTACTAGATATGTTACACCACTTCGAACTCTTAATGCAGATGAGACAAAATAACAGCAAGAGAACACTACAACTATGGAAGTCATTGCAAGTACATTATCAGATGCAGAGTTTGTTGATATTCAAGAGTTGGATACCGCCTATGATGTGGCAGAAATTGAGGTTAGTATATGGTTATAAAGAAAATGTACAAAAAGATAAGGTTGATAGTCCAAAATTAAATTTTGATGACATAAGGATGGTTGAAGGTGTAAACATTGAAAATTATGGTTAGAGAATAAAAGAATTGGTTGCTTCTATCAAAAGTGTTGGAGGTACTATTGAAGACGATGAAGTAGTAAGTAGAGTTTTGAGAACCTTGTTACCTCTTTATGCTATTAGGTTTTTTTCTATTCATGAGTTAAGATCTTTATGAAAGGGAGTTTTCACTCTTGATGTATTGATCAAAAAGTTGACTGTTTTTGAGATTAGCAATTTTGATAATAGTATTCTAAGGGTTGAAGCTGAATTTAGGGCATCTATGTCTCATGCACCTACAAGGAAAGGTAAGGAATCTATTTATGAATATTTTGTTATGTCTAGTTACTCTAATTATTATGACTCTATCATGTCTGAGGAAAGAAAACAAGAATATTTGAAAGCATTGCTTGCTAGGAGGTTACCTAGAGGAACCGGTAAGTACAAAGGAAAGATACCTCTTAAATGCTTCTCTTGTAAAAAGAATTGATATTTTGCTTCCATATGTCCTGATGGTGATAAGGAAAATTATACAAGATTCAAGGATAAGAACAACAAGGTTTTCTTTATTGTTGAAGATTGTGTTATTGATGAGGAATCTAAGGGTAATGAAGAAGAATTTATTGTTGCAAATATCATGTGGATTTTTCAATGCATCACGAATTGTTATGATCCATTCATTTTACTTTGCATAATAGTGAAATGTTGGAGGAGTGTGGTGAAAGTTCTCTTCCAAAATCATCAAGAGACTTGCTAGATCATTTTTTTATGTCCTAGAGATGATGGATGTTTCTTTTATAGACAATATTTCTTAAATGACAACTGCTCAGAGTGTGGTGGGCTAGTGAAGTTTCTTTCATGTTTTCATGAGGCCTGTGAACATGATTTTGGGAAGATAATTGTCCAAAAAAAGGTATATGAAACCATTAAATATACATTTAAAAGTGGAGGTGAAGGCTCTAGATGTGAGTTAGTTAAAAAATAATTCAATGTAGTTGATTTTATTTTAGATTTCAAGAAGAATCTTTTTTGCAAGTATGCAAGGTATAGTCACATGCCTCAGTGGTTGGATCAACAATTCAGGATTTGTAAGGATACTTTCCCGATGGCACTATTATATCAGTCATTGAATTTGTATAGAAATATACATTGCAGCCCCAAAATGAGTTGCAAGATCAATATTACAATTCTATTCAGGTTTCTATTTTTGTGCACATAACATATAGACATTCCCCTTATAGTACAGAAGATGACCAAAAGATAATCATAGAATACCATTTTTATTTGAGCAATGATAGATCTCACTCTCACGAGTATGTCCAACATTGCTTTGAAAATTATTTGAGTGGGTGCAAGAAAATAATATTTCTACGGATAGACATCTCATTTGGTCAGATAATTGCACAGGTCAATTCAAAAATACTCGTATGTTTTATTGGTTATGGAGAATGCATGTAGAGAGAGGTGTACCTCATATTTGGAGTTTTTTTGTGGCTGGTCATGGAAAAGGGGAGCATGATGGAGTAGGTGCATGTGTAAAGAGAACTCTAGTTAAGGAGAAATTGAGGATTTCAGGTGCAGAACTCCTTGATGCTCATTCTATTGTTGATTGGTGTACTTTAGCATTGTCACGAGGGGACTCTTGATTCACCAGTGTGCAGATTCTTTTGGTTGGTTGAGTTGGAAACAATTGGAGATAGGTTGGATTGTCAAATCATGAAATATTCTTCAAAAATGCATTCATTTTGAATCTCATATGCTAGTACATGGACCATTTGGACATGAGAATTATCTTGTTATTATTCGAGGTGTCTTCAATGTGATTGGGATCAGTGTGAGTCAAGTGAGTGGGTCAATACATGGGTTCCACATTACCTAACTCCTTTATCTGTCACACTCTTTGTAATAAATGATGACATGGATTTTTCACTTGACTACGACCATCTTTCAGATTTTCTACAACCAAGACATGTTTTTTCATTGGTTGCACCATAGGGGAATGATGAGAGATCAGATTACTGGTTAGCACGTTGTGTATGAGGAAAGCAGAAACTTGCACAACCAACAATAGATGATGATATGTTCACATATCCAATAGGATCACATGTTGCGGGAACATGGTTGTGCACATACATAATTAGAAATAATGGTATCCCCACTTTTAAATACTATGAGAAGCACAAAACCATTCTCATGTATTCACACCTTGTTATAGCAACCAATGTTAAGTTGTTGAAACATCAAGGAAAACCAAAGAAAAAGGAACTTTGGACTATTAATACTATAGATCATGAAGAAATATTGAATACCCTCAAGTAGAGAGATGACCCTTCAGGCACACTTTAGTAGGTAACTACAATTAACTGCAAGGTTTTCCCTGTTCATTACGATTACATTCAATACATTCATTGTAGTTTTTTGATATATTTGTTTGATCCAATAAACTTGGTTTTGTATGTGGATTGTAAGTATAGTTGGATACATATATGATAGATATAGGAGATTGAGGTGTGCATTTCATTAGCCCAGATCTTTTATGACGGTAAACTTCACTATGCATTGGCTAGTCATGTTCTTTGGTTTGTTTAGTTACTTATACATTCATAATATTTTTTTCAACCTGTAAACTTATTTTTTTCTTGTTCCTTCAGAATGCAGGGATTGGAATGTAGATGTCATCGAGTACCATGTGTTAATATTATACACTTTAGGAGTGGAAATGACACTTAAAATTTTGATATATAGTTGTGTATATAAGATTTTGATAAATTCTACATCTCAGACTTGTGATAACATTGATATATTTATTCATAATATGTTGTATCAATGATATACAATGATTTTGTACGAAAGGTGGTGTGTACAGTCAAACTTGTATAATGATGAAATACATGCAAGAATGAAAATATTTGACAAAATATTCTTAAGGGTTTGTTTCAAATGTGTTAGATAAGATGTATTACAAATTTTTGTACAATAAAATATAAGGATTTGTTGAATGTTTTCAAAGTAGTAAAGTATTTTATTTTAATAAATTGTGGTAAAGTAGTAGAGTATTTGATTTAAGTAAAGTATCATGAAGATATCAATGTCATCTCCATTGGTGTAGCCTTAATTCTTCAGGAGACCAAACCAATTGCAAATGAAATTTATTTCTAATCCTCAACTTCTCCAATTGGTCTCAAGCCCTCATTCATCTATATAGATCCGTACAATTGCAAAAAGTCATAGAATTACATGAAAAATTCATTCGTATAGAAAACCTTTTCTAGTTTTACTTCCAAATATCCCAAAGTTCCTTGGAAATTAATTGTATGATCAAAGAGGAATATTTGGGGAAGAACTTTTCCCAAAAGGACAAGTCTTGAAACATTTGACAACTCCTCTAACTTAGGAACCCTCACTTTGTCTTGGAAAGGCTAATTGGTGCACTTAATGAAGAAAGTACCCTTCAAACCTTGAACTCCACAAACATAAAACTTGGGATACCTTATGGCACATGAGAGAAAATCATTTATCCATTTTTGGTTCTTGAAACAATACCCATCAAAAGTTATGGGGAATCAAGCATCTAGTCTATACTTCTCTGCCAGTCACATACCACTAACAATTTGAGAGCATCAAGAACCATTCATCGTGGGAAAAAACCATCAGCTTCATCGGCTCCATTTGGATGGGTAAATACTAGGGGAGACCTTTCTTCGCTTGTGTAGCATCAAAAATGTTTCAACACATGTCGGACCGAAGTGTTCCCAAGGTGCACTAAGCCAAATTGGGCAGCGATTTTTGGACATCCATATCTTAGACCTCATGAGAGATATAAAATATCTGTGAAGTGCATAAGGACCATCTTGGGAAGACCTAAAAGCATGTAGCTCGGTTCTAGGAGATTCCACTTGGATTCCATTTGGCGACTTGATCTCGGTTGATGCAAAAAGTTGCATTGTTGCTCAGTTGAAAGTTGCTCAATGGTGCATCTTTCAAACCATTCATCGTGGGACCAAACCGTCAGCTCCATAAGCTCCATTTGGTCGGGTAAACACTAGGGGAGACCTTTCTTCACTCGTGTAGCATCAAAAATGTTCCGACACATGTCAGACCAAAGTGTTCCCAAGGTGCACTAAGCCAAATTGGGCAGCAATTTTTAGACATACATATCTCGGACCTCGTGAGAGATATCAAAGATATGTGAAGTGCACAAAGACCATCTTGGGAAGTTCTACAAGCATGTAGCTTGGTTTTGGGAGATTCCACTCGAATTCCATTTGGCGACCCGATCTCGGTTGATGCAAAAATTTGCATTGTTGCTCAGTTGAAAGTTGCTCAATGGTGCATCTTTCAAACCATTCATTGTGGGACCAAACCATCAGCTTTATTGGCTCTAGTTGGCCAGGTAATCACTAGGGGAGACCTTTCTTCTCTCGTGTAGCATTAGAAACATTCTGACGCATGTCAAACCGAAGTGTTCCCAAGGTGCACTAAGCCAAAATGGGCAGCGATTTGAGAAACATTTGAAGACTTTCAAGAAAATGGACATAGTATATTGCAAGCTCGGGTAGACAAATGAGAGACGTGGAAGAACATACAAGGAAAAAAAATCATTTTTATTGCTGCAATATGTGGAACTATTCATGGCATATTTTCTATTTCAAACAGTGCCTCTGGGATGTCACCTCAAGCAATGAGACAATTTGATTACATAATGTGTGTGAAGCATGTTAGTTGTTTTCTTAACGTGAAGTTTAGAAACAAAGGATGTACACAAGCTATTTTACTTTATTTCTCAAGAAAAAACCAAAGCATAAACTAAAGAACATTAAACTATTTGATAAAATGCATCAAAGGAATATACAAGCATAAACAAAGCATGTTGATCTGTTTGAACAATGTAAACCAAGTATGTTGAACTACAATATAAATAAGATATGCTAAACTTTTTGAACAATTTAAATAAAAAACATTGAACTTATTTTAATAGAAATACAAGGCACATTAATTATTTAATAGAATGATGTAAAGATATTTCATTACATTGACTACAAGGATTATAAACAAAGCATGCAAAGTACTTTTAGATCTATTCAAACATGGTGTAACTCCAAAATAATAACATTAATAAAATGACAACCAACTATATAAAGGATCAAAGGTTGTCTCATTGGGCATGCCGCATGTATGAATGAAGGAAATTGAAAACCAAATCAAAGGTTTAGTTATTCCAACATCACAACAATGGAGTCTTTCAAATAAACACATGTAAAATAAATGTTAAATAACATAATGCATTTGACAAAACATTACTCAATTGCACTCCTATCTACCATGAATCTTGAAATCAAGATTTTGGTGCTCTCAAAAGTATAGTGCACCAGATGACTAATGAAGAATGAAGATGTAGTATGAAAATAATACATACATACAATGCATGGACAATATGTAATATGAAAATGAAAATACATACATACATAAATACAATGCATGACAAAGACATAATATGGAAATAATACATACATAAAATGCATACCAAAGATATAATATGGAAATGATACATACATAGAACACATGACAAAGATATAATAATCAGAAATGAACATGTAGCTATGTATATATGAAATATTTTTGTATAAAATGTGGCACATGCCATCTTAAAAAATTTACAAAATCAACATATCTCGATACAATATGGCATACATCATCTCAAAATGTGACATATGGCATCTTAAAATAAGAATTTCAACTACAAATATTTCTAGGACATCCTATTTACTAGTGGATGATCAAAGTGAAGTCTCTTCGAACTACTCTTTGGCTCTGATGGATCCTGCATTAAAACAAAAAAGTGAAACCCCAAGTTAGATTACTTAATTTATATGGTTTCTACGAAGAATAAATAAAAATTTAAAATCATAGTCAACAATAATAAATAATTTTTTTTTTAAATTGAACTCGCATGTACCTCACATCTCGGTCTCCTCATGCGATCAAGAGACCTAATATATGTCCTTGGTAGTGAAGGGACAATGCCACCAATGTCAACCATGGCCTATATATATGTTTGCAAACATGAGATTGATCTACGACTTATACTATTTAATGTTCAATCCTTGGTAGCAAATAGATGTTTCAAAAATAAATGAATTAACATTAAAACTTACCTGTGTTGAACTTTCTTCAGGAAATGTCAGTTGGGTCATTAGCGATACAAACACTTGGCGTGGTACCTCCCTCAAACTAGGGGTGACCTACAAAAGTCAAACAGATACTTCATACAATCATGAATTGATCATATTAAATATATACTTGATAGTAAAATACACACAAATAAATTTAGAAATATATGTACTGTAGGGCTATCACTACGAATTGAGATGCTTGTGACTCTATCGTGGTGAACTGATCTCATGACATCATTAGACACCACCCGCTATCAAATAAAGCATGTAATTAAAAATGAGTACGCACAAGTAACAAGTATACATGTATGCTTAAAAAATATAAAATACTTAATTACCTTCCCCTTGTCAACACCAGATGCCTGAACCCCCTCACATTGCCCCCCAATGGTAACAGGTGAAACCTGCATCGATATGTAATAATATGATCATAAAAATTAGAAAACACATGTATATACTATTATAATAAAAGGAACCAATGAGTACATTAAAACATATGTGTCATGGAAGTGTTAAGGCCAAATGAAATGGCCAAAAGTGTTGACCGGCCCTCCACCTGTGCCATCTCCTCCTTTGTCATCAACTGGACATAAATAAAACACATAAAAAACATAAGTGGGAAATAATTATAAGAATATTCTATTAAAAATATGAACATTTAAAATTAAATACAATGTAACAAGTTAATTGTTTACTCTTATTGTAATAGGATTCCATGGCTCTGTACTCCCTTGATGCACATCTCCATGGGGTGCTTAAGTGCCTGTAGTGTGTTGTGTAGTATCATCCACCTCGAAGATGTAGTTATATACATCACTATCATTCAGGGGACCCAAGCACATATTCTTGCACATAACACAAGTATGGCGCACACAAACATGTGAGCTTGTGGAGGATGTGGAAGGGCCAAAAGCATCAGCATGAGGAGGCAACAATGTTGCACTCTACCTAACTAGTAGATCACTCAAGGTGTGAATGGCTTGAATAGTCTATGAGTCGGCCTCAGCAATAATGTCAGGATGCTGCACTGTAGGATGTGGTGAAATCTCAGGAGGGGGGACATATGTGCAGGATTTCACCCTCTCTACCCCTGGCCTGTCCTGAGGAGCACCTAAGCCTACGCCCTAGTTCTGCCTCATGCTCCAATAATTTACTTTGTGACCGAGCACAAATTCAGCATAAAATTTTATTATGAAATATAATGGGACATCCAAATTTTTGTGGGGTGGTCTATCAAAAACCATCCACAAGTGATCCCAAAAGTTGTCACGTATTACATTATTTGTGCACCATTTAATTGACAACTTGGTTTTTTAGGGTCCACATTTAAACCGGTTTTGGGATCAAAAAAAATGTTACATATGTCATGTTTTTTTTATATTTAGATCTATAACTTGATCATAGTCAATCTCATCATCAAATTGGGCATGCATGGATTCGCACCAAAGAAGTGAAGCATTGTGTTGTTCTGTGAGTTTCTCCATGCTTTCAATAATGGAGTTCAGCATGGAAAACATGGGGCGCAAGGTGGGGTATCCGCATATGTGTTCTAATATCCTCTAAGCAGATTTAGATTGTCTCCTATGAGATCCTGTAATGGTCGAGGGTTTGAGACTGGTTGGTCTTCTAAAGGCGGGGGATTGTTTTGAGGGGGTTCTGGATTGTTCATGGACTCATTGGGAGGGTTTTTTGATTGGTTCCTAATTGCGCTTTCATAGCTATGTCCTATCCAAAGTTGACTCCTTGGTCTTGATCAAAATTGAAAAATTGTTTCTCCAAATTCTCTTAACATGTCCATTCTTTTGGACCACATGCTTTCATGACATCAGGTCATTATCCTATATGCTCTCCATCACTACTCCATGAGCCTACATTTGCTATATTCTTGTTTCCCTAGCTTGGGTAATCTTGAGGAGACTGGCCTTGAGGGTCGCATTCACCCTCTTCATCCATCATTGGCTATTTGTCTCATACATCAGCTTTTTAATCCATCTGCAATGTCCTACACCTTGCTAGACATTGGGGACACACCAATGTGATCTTGCTTGAGATCAAGTAATCTCTAAAAATCTAAAAACTGCAAACTCTTTTAAAAATTCTAAAAATTGCAAAATCTAAAAACTTCTAAAAATTGTAAAATCTTTAAAAAAGACTAAAAATCTCCTGCTTTAGTTCACTTTCCTGCTTTAGTCTGCTTTCCTGCCTTAGTTCGCTTTCCTGCTTTAGTGTGCTTCTGCTTTCGGTCATCTTCAAGATTTTGCTCGATCTTCCATGGATTGAAACTGGTTATACTCGGGGGCATGTCCCTGGTCTAGGGGGCATTGTCTTA
>MU227713.1:3415996-3430978 GCA_018584345.1 Thuja plicata | reverse complement strand
TTATTTATTTATTTATTTATTTATTTATTTATTTATTTATTTATTTTTATTTTTTATTTTTTATTTTTATTTTTTATTTTATTTTAAAAATATAAAAACACAAAATTTTGAATAATATATGATTCATTTAATTTTTCCTTACATAAATATAAATATAAGGTTACTTGATCTAATAGTGTACTCACATACATTTTACAGGAGATCACATATTTGAAGGAAGCAGAGTATAAACCTGTTAAAGCAAACCTTGCTAGGGGCATTGACAATGAATGGGTTTGCATGTATTTATATCCATGAAAATAGAAAAGTACGTCAATTCTGACCATTTTTCAAACCAGTTGAAAAATCGAATCAGTAGTTTACAGAGGCAACTTAGCTACTTTTAATTTTAAAAGTTCAAAAGAAAGGTTGTTACAGGAATCTGAGATTAATGATAAAATAAATTAGTTGCACCTTTACTTCTATATTGAAACCAAGATTGAACCTGATAATTAGCTATGTTGTCTACTTCTGCCATTTTTTCAGGTGAGACTAAATTGAAAATACTGCCTGGGTAGATTATGACATAAAAATACAGATAACTCTGTTAGTCTACTGACTGTTATCAATATAGTTTCTACATGAAATTTTTGAATGCGTCTTTAGTATTGAAGATGTTTTAGAAAATTTATTGACGTGCAGAGTTTTTTTAAGCTGCCAAATTGATTTTTTTTTTTTGTTTTTGGGTCATAAAAGTAAGGATAAAAATATATTAAAAGACATAAAAAGAAGGCAAATAAATAAAAGAAGTCTGCATAGTGTTTTTTTTGTTGATATTTTGGATGATACAAAAACCTATAAAGTTATAATGATTGGATCTACTAAATTTCATATTATTATAATAGTCTAAAAAGATACTATTTACTGTTCTTATATGACTGATTTACTATACTTGTTTTCAAAATTCTATATCATATATTTTCTAAAAATTCTTAATTAAAATAAAATTTAAAAAAAACTCTGCAATTATCTCCTATTTTTAAGAATTTACCATACCGACACCACGGCATCTCCAAATACCCTCTCCTGAAAACTATGGAATTTTTACAATACAAAGAGTATTTTTTCACTTACTGTCTCCTCTTCCATAGAATTTAAAGTTCTTACAATCAAGTGCAGGATTTTAAAGGGCTTATAATCCATATAAAAGAGAGTACTATTTCACACTTAAAATTACTATTACCTTGAGGGAAGGACGCCAAGGACTTTCCACAAGCTTCCTTCAACACCTCTGCAGTATCTGAGAATGCAAGACAATCATCTGCAGTGATCCCCCAGTATAAGGGAACTTTTCCCTCAGAATCCTGATTGCATTCATCATTCAATTCATATGAGCTTACTAGATCACCTTATGCACAAAAAAATGATCAGAAATAATAAGATGCAATTGGGTCTTACAGTAGCTACAAATACAGTTTGGGTAGTTCTGTCAAATATAACAAAGGCAAATTGTCCCTCTAAGTGCCCAACCACTTTTGTTGCAGGGTATGGAGCCCGGTCTCTGAGAGTCCTGTAAGCATCTATAACCAACAAAACCTCATTTATAGATTTTGAAAGCCCATATTGCTGTCTCAAGCTTGGAAGATTCTCTAAATTGCCTTCAAATAAGCAGAAACAGTCATCCTTAACTGCAAATGACCTGGAAATGGGAACATATTACAAAACTTCAAAACCCATCTTGAAGATTGACAGAAAGGATTGCCCAATTGAGTTTTTTCAACTCTATTAGTACTTAACCCTTCTGAGAATAATTTGATTCCATGAAAACTTATTATAAATTTGGCAAAAACCCATCAAAGATGAGTCAAGAAAGTTAACCACAACTAATTACACTTCATTTATGAATACCCATTTATTTGCAATCTACCAATCATCTTGACTCCGGAAAAAAAAGTCCCAGTGGAAAATTGAATTCATAACTTCACAAAAACTTCAAGCTAAAATGAGTTTGATAATCAGAGGACACTTTCAAACCCAAGAAAATTTATATACTGTGCAATTTAAATGATTTATAGGCTGCAGGGTATGTTACTAGAATGAAATATTTTCTTATATAACAATTAATATAAAGATATTGGACTCTTCCGAAATCAAGGTATTCAAATAATCCTTATAATCAGTATGCCCATCTGCGAAGAATAAGTGGCATTAGTGAAATGATTATTTACAGAGGAGACTTCTAAAACCAAAATTTGATCAAATCTTAACCCAAAAAAATTACAGGTTCTATAAAATTCGGTTTAAAAGTTAAATATATGTAACAACAACTTTCTAAACAAGCATATATGTTAAGAAAATAAGTAATATATGGTCATCAAGAAGACTGGTAGTTCAGTGGTAAGAAGGAAGACTGGTAGTTCAGTGGTAAGAAGGTCCTAGATTTGACTCAAGTTGTCCATGAAAAGTTAAACATGGTACCAGGGCCTAGGTGAGCAAATCTAAGACGAGCTAGGATCTTTGAGCACCTTCAGTGCAACGTGGTGGAAAATATGCCAAACCCAGACTAAGGATAGCCCATCAAGAGAGCTGGCAGTTCGGTGATACAATGCCCCCAACAACAAATGAAAGGTCCTAAGTTGACTCTAACAAACCCATAAAAAGTTCAATAACATATAAATAAATAAATCAATTCAAAAACAACTTTATAAATTAACAAATAATTAAAAAGCCAATTTGAAATCCAAGGACTCAATTTTCTTTGGGAAATGATAAGTTCTAGCAGCCATAATTGTTATTGTACCTGGGGCGGAGAAATGACTGAGTATCTTTTGTATAGGCCATATATGCAATATCCCCCATCTTTAGAGAGACAGCATGTGGAAAGGCATCCTGAAAAGAGTTGAAGAGATCACAAGAAGACTTCTTCATATCTGGACTATTCATCCTCATTTCTTCTGGCCCATCTGCCACTTTGCTATTAAATATAGCCAACATCTTGATTGTAAATCTGAGTTATATCAGGAACGCAGAGAATGGAAAGCAGGAAGCTTTGTGGAACTGCTAAAACACCAGAACTTGATGACACTTAATAGAAAAGCTTCTTCAGAATAATTTTATGGGGTGATGAGGATAAGAAAGCTATGGGCATGTGAAACCAGGAAGATGGTTTAAAATGATGATGGAGAAAATGTGGGGTCTTCCTAGTGATGAAAATGAGGTCTGAAATTTCTATAAAACATTTAGATTCCTCCGCCCTTTCACCAGTTGCACAAAGTAACACGGATAAAGATCCAAATTTTGAAAAGCCATTAAACTAAGGCCACTGATTTTGGGTCTTGACAACATTGAAAATGAAAAGAACAGAGAAAAAGGATAAGCAAATGGTTGGAAAACATTATGAAGATATTCCTTTTTGATTGAGACACATGTGACTCAGCCATCCCAATGCTTTGGGAAGGCGTTTCTTGTTCACTAGGCAACCCTTGATGGACAAACAAACTAGACAAGATTGGTGATAGATCTTTTTCGTCCTCTCAATATCATCTTCATATTATTTGCTTGGTTTGTTGTTATTGTCAAGCATTACTATACAAAACAGAAGCCACTCTATTTTGAAATGGATAAGAATGATGACATAAAGTTTAACCATCATTATTGGTTGGTAAATAATAATTTTAGGTTTTAAGTTTTCAAGCCTTTCATTTTTTTCTACAATGAAAGATTCAGTGGAGATTTTTAAAG
Source organism: Thuja plicata (assembly GCA_018584345.1). Taxonomy (NCBI): domain Eukaryota; kingdom Viridiplantae; phylum Streptophyta; class Pinopsida; order Cupressales; family Cupressaceae; genus Thuja; species Thuja plicata. The sequence continues at coordinate 3,427,258 of MU227713.1, read as the reverse complement.
ACCACTTAATTGTGCTTCTCTGTCTGATAGCTATCTCATGTTGTATGAGATATACTTTATATTTAATCCCAATTTTAACTTTTACAAAAAGAATCTAGGTGATTTGATGAGATTACCCAGTTGATTGCATAGATTGTATTAATTTAAAACTTATTTTAATTGAATTTAAAATTTAGACTTATGTTTTCAAGAATAAACAAATTATTTGCTAGCTAATATTTTATAATAAAATAGTTTTCAATATAGGTTCTCAGCTAATATTTTATTAATGAAAGAGTTTTCAATATAGAATATTCTTATCTATAATTTAATCAATCACTCATTTGGATAATAAACTATATCATGGTTTTGTTAAAAAATAATTATTTTTTACTATTTTTTAATAATTTCTAATAGAAATGTTAGTTTTTAAATAGTAAGTAAATATAATATTATTTTTAGAGGTGAAAAATAAAATTGTATAATATGAATATTTTTCTAATTTATCTTATTGTTTATGTTATTTGTAATTTGCGTTTTGGACCTATAATTCTAACACATAGTTTTACTATTTACAATATAATTGTTAGACTTAATCTTATGTATGAGATACTACAGTTTTATGTTCAAGCATTTTTTACATAATTCAATGTAACTTACTTATGCTAGACCAGATCACAATTAGAATATTGCCCTTAGTCAATCATGTCCTCATCTTTCAGTTTTGAATTCATGCAATATGTTGAATAGTGGAGTGATCAACCTTGCATTTGGGCTTCCTAATTCTCTCTAAACTCATCAATGGCACCTTCATTAACAACTCAAGAATTTGGTGTAGCAATAAAACTAGGTTGTATTAGCATTTCATTGACTCTACTATAAAATTGTTTGACTCTTACTCCTAGGTGGTTTACTCACCCCATGGTTGACCATTTCTTATTTATCAAACATCTCATTTTTGGGGGTCAACTTTTGAGTGTTGGGATCCTCAACTTTTCCTTCAAGGTTCTTAATTATCTCTAATCTCATTAGTGGTGCACTTGTTCATAGGTCAAGATTTTGGTGTTGTGGAAAAATTAGGGTATCTTAACACATTTTCAAGGATTGACCATTACCTACGGTAGTTGGTGCCAAACATTTAAATTATGTATTTAGGATTATGTATTTGAAGGTATCATCCTAGGAAGCTTACACATTATAATAAATTTATTACATATTGAATCATCAAAATCATATTCCAAAAACGTATCTAAACTGTTATCCTCTTCTAGCTATATCAACCACCCTCAATTTAAATCTAGTGACATCCATTGTAAAATTACACTATAAGGAAATTATCTAACATAATCATTTAGAGAGTCACAACATCAATCAATAGCGTCAATTGACTCAATGACATCCACTACCATCCTACATTGGCATTCATTCCACCCACTTATCCAAGCTCTTATTTTTATTACTAATTTAGTGTTTGGGCTTGACTAATGCATAAGTAAGTTCTATACTTCAATCCTTATATAACAAGCCCCATGATGCTCCTTAGTACCATCACTACTTTTATTACTTTAAATATTAACAAGTGAAGATATGTTGTCGATACTATTTGTACTTAGTTTTTTTCTAAAATAACAAAAATTATGTAATGTCCTCAAAATATTTAAATTACTTAATTAAATTAATTAATTAAGTAGTGCTAAATCTAATAATATCTTATGGGCCCTTTTTATCATTTTATTTATAAAATAAATTGTAATGTCGCCTTGCTTGTAACCATTGAGGAAACTTCCTTGAGCTCTTTATAAGGTCGCAGTTTGCATTATAGGAAGGCATCGTGAGTTTATGTTTCTTATGTATTTGCAATTTTAGTTGGAATTTCACACTGTATGTCATTTTGGAGGTGCAATACCCTCCCTATTCTGACATTTGCAGTTTCAGTGGGAGTCACTCCTCACCCTTTTTTCATCTATAGTCCAAAATCTGTGAAGTCTTAAGCTGAAGACACGTCTAATGTAATATAATATATCTTGAAAATTAAAATATGCAAACTCTCTATTCTTGGCGATCCATTGCAGTTTGATGTTACATGTACAGTGTTAATAATAGTATACTTGGTGTAAGAATAGTCTATGTTGTTGACGAAATATTATGGCGGTCTATGGCGATAATACACTATGGTTGCATCTTGTTGTGTTGTATTAGTGTTACATCATACGAGCATTATGTTGAATCGTACAAGAGAAGGAGCTTCCGCACGCTAAGTTTACCACACAGGGAGAGGACCGTCATCGTATGCACGAATGGTGGATTCAAGGACCATGTGGGTAAGCAGTGAGTAAGAACGTATAGAAGAATTAACTGTGCTAGGACCAAGACGTCGAAACAGGCTCAACAAAGAGTGGGGGTGTTCGATAACCGTACGGTAGGAGAGACGGTATGGGCAATTGGTCGTATGGGTGAAATTATCATATCGTACGGGAGTTGGATATATCATATGGGGTACTAAGTGGAACGTATGGAAGTGGGTGTCTTCAGCAATATACGTCGGTGGTAGATTATAGTGGTATCAAAGCTGGTGATTTTTTCATTCTATTGGTTAACGTTGGTTGCGCACAAGATCTCAATTAGAAGACAGGATAGGGTAATCAAGCATTCAGATGATGACACTACTACGAGAGCTAAAAAGAGGATAAAAATAACTTAGCGAGACCTTGGCGAATGGATAACAACTTGGTGAGACCTTGGCATAGGGACAACAACAAATTGGTGAAATCCTTCAACTTTTGGCGAAAGAAAGGACAAATGGAGGTTACAATAGGCACGGTGATAAAATTTGTCAATGAGAGGCCTCACACACAGCGTTCCCACACAGACCCAATGATGTTTACATTTCCCCAAAGGACTTAACAATGCAGAGAACAAGACCCTACCTTCTTGGAGATGTAAGATCAATTTAGAAAATATTGGTTTGATGTCAGATTTGGAGCAAAACTACCCTTCAAGGATTATGTGGATTTGCAGATGAGATATTCTAAGAGACGTAGTCATTATAATGATCAAATCAGGTAGAAGATTGGCAAGATAAATTTATCATCCTTTGATGGATCTAGGAAAACATCAGCACGAGTGTGGGTACAGAAAGTGAATACCTACTTCCAACTCAACCCAATATTTAAAGAAGAGGCAATCAAGTTTGCAACACTTCTCATAGAAGGAGTTACTCATAAATGGTGGCACCATGGGATGGTCACCCTTGGTCATCATCGAGTCACTTTATATACTGACTTCATGGAGAGACTTATAGATCACTTTGACGAAAAGGATCCAAAGCTCAACTTCAAAGAGTTAGATCAACTGAAGAAGACTAGGTTAATGGATAATTACATCACATAATTTTGGAGATTGTCAGTGTTGGTTATAGACATCTTAGAGAGGAGACTAGTTGTATTGTTCATGGATGGATTGATGCAACCCCCAAAGGGTTGGGTCAAAGGGTTCAACCCCAAAATGCTCACACAAGAGATTGAGAAGGTGTGTAGCATGACTACTTCATCTTCTTCTTCCAAGAGTTACACACATGCCAAACCACCCCTCTCACCGAAGGAGAAAGACAAAAAACCAAACCCAAAGAATTCATCATAGGATGAAGCCACAAGGAAGGATCTCAGGAGGAGGAATCTTTGATATACCTGTAACGAGCCATGGGAACCAGGGCACCGATGCTTAGGAAAGGGAAAAATCCCCTATAGTGAGGTGGTGTCCAATGGCAAGGGGGAAAATGAAGAGTTGGAGTTGCAGGAAGAAGAGGAGATTAAAGAAGAAATGAAGGTGGTAGAGAATATTACCACACTTGTTCAGAGGGGAGGCATTATTGCTTCACTATCTGGCACTCCAAGGTGTAGTGTATTCCAGGTTTGTGGTACACTCTAGGGGTAGTGGGTCATTGTTATGCTCGACAACAAGGTCACACTTAATTTTATCAACTTGTAACTTGTCAATAGGAGTTTTTGTATGGAGGAGCATGAGGGGTTCGAGGTCAAGGTTTCGGGAGGAAATCTATTTTCATGTACTCATCTGGTTCTGCAACTCAACATCACCATGGGGAACTACACAATGAAGAGTGATTTCTTTGTGGTTGATCTAGATGATACAGATGTCATATTGGGCATTCAATAGATAGAGACCCCCGACCAGTACACACAGTGTTTCAAGAGGATAGAGTTCACATTCGAAGTGGATGACAAGAAGATGGTACTAAAAGGAATGTTGAATAGCGGCTTGAGGGAGATTTCGGCGAAACGGATGGAAGCAATTTGTAGACATGATGACATCGTCTAGGTGGCACAATGCTTGGTCTCGACCAAACCTTTGAGTGAGATATTGAACAATCCAAATAACTGAGAAGGGGGGTGAATCAATTATTCTCACACAACAATAAAAAAAACCTTTCTCATTCGGTAAATTAATAAACAAAAGTAATAAAAACTTTTAATCTTTCAGTTAAGTACTTAAACATATACATAAAATGAAAACATCAAAACACGAGAATACTGACACGGAAAACACCAAGATTTATGTGGAAAACCCAAACTGGGAAAAACCATGGAGAAGATAATTATCATGAAATGAAAAGATTTGTCAGGGTGACACTGGTTAAGGTGATTTATACAAAGGCTCACTATCGGTTGTGCTCACTGCAGGTCAGTCTAACTACCCTTAAATATAATAGGCTCACAGTCATGAATAGAGGCTCACTTTTAATTACAAAGAGGCTCACTGTCAATACAAAGAGGATCATTTCCAAGAAGCATGAAAAGTGATTGAATCTACCAGTGAGATCACCAACACTCTACCACTTGCACGAGCTATAAACAGATCTCCTAAAACAAATTCACAATCACTTTGCATACAAGAAACACCCAAGTCACGCAAACAAAAGAAGTCCTTGCTCAACTTATACTGGTTGATGCCACCAACCATCTCAACCAAAAAAAATTGAAATAGATCGCACCAAGACATTCCCGCAGTGGTAAGGAATGAACTGTGGACCACCTTGACCAATACAACTTGCCTCGTGCATGCCAACACGTAACACCTTCTCCAAAGCCATCAGTACCAACTATCATGATGAACATGTTACATAGTAATAGTTGGGAATGAAGCATGAAAATTCTTCAAATAGGATTGACCCCAAACAATCAATCCACCATATGCTACACACACCAACACTAAAAGGAATAATGATGGATATCTGAATAAAATCTTTCAGTATACATTTTTACCGACACACATTCTATCGATACCACCAAGACTACCGGTACACAACAACCGATACTGCTAGACCAATAAATTGCATAGGATATATTGACATCAATGACAATCATTAATGAAAACAACGGGAATAGAATCAACTTCACATTCTAACAATCTCCCCCTTTTTCATTAATGACAACATTCATCAATAACAAAGAAAACAACACGAAAAGATATCAGCATCAAGGTTTATTGTTCCTCTCTAACTCTCTCCCCCTTTGACAACAATGACAAAGGGACAAACTCCCCCTTAAAAATTACTTTTCTCCTCCTGAGAGGAAGTCGCCAGGCACTGATACAAAAAGAAATAATCTTGTAAATCATTGGACCAATGCACACACCAGTGTATTTAGTGATTATTAGGAAGGGGCAGAATGTCCAGCTTCCCCCTTAGATACTCAAAAGTATCCTTACACAAAGGTTTTGTGAGTATATCTACTTTATGCCCCTTTGTGAGTACATACTCAATTTTTACTTCACCATCCAACACCTTTTCTCTGATAAAATGATATTTGATAGATATATGCTTTTTTCTGCAGTGTTGTACTGGATTCTTTGACATACTGATAGCACTGGTATTATCACACATGATCAAGATTAGTTCTTAAAAATTAACATTGATATCCTTTAAATTTTGGTTCATCCATAATACTTAAGTACAATATGAGGATGTTGTAATGTATTCTGATTGACCAGTTGATAAATTTATAGAATCCCTCTTTTTGCTTGACCAAGAAAATAACCAAGAGCCAAGAAAGTAAGATCCACCACTTCTACTCCTTTGGTTATCCATACATCTTTCCCAATCTCCATCAGTATAAGTTGTCACCATGAAATCTGGATCTTTCGAATACCACAAACCAAAAGTTCTTTTTTCCCTTTCAAATATTTGAAAATTCTTCATGACCATAACATGTGATTCTTTCAATTCTTGTTGAAATCTAGCTGCCAAACAAATTGCATACATAATATCTGACCCTAACATTCCCATAAAAGTTCAATAACATATAAATAATAAATCAATTCAAAAAAACTTTATAAATCAACAAATAACCAAAAATCCAATTTGAAATCCAAGGACTCAATTTTCTTTGGGAAATGATAATTTTTATCAGCCATCATTTTTATTGTACCTGGGGTGGAGAAATGATTGAGTATCTTTAGTATAGGCTATATATGCAATATCCTCCATCTTTAGAGAGACAACATGTGGAAAGGCGTCCTGAAAAGAGTTGAAGGGATCACAAGGAGACTTCTTCATAGCTGGACTATTCATCCTCATTTCTTCTAGCCCATCTGTCACTTTACTGTTAAATATAGCCAACATCTTGATTGTAAATCTGAGTTATATCAGGAACTCAGAGAATGGAAAGCAAGAAGCTTTGTAGAGCTGCTAAAACACAAGAACTCGATGACACGTATAGAAAATATTCTTCAGAATAATTTTATGGGGTGAGATGAGGATAAGAAAGATATTGACATGTGAAACAAGGAAGATGATTTAAAATGATGATGGAAAAAACGTCGAGTATTCCTAGTGATGAAAATGAGGTCTGAATTTTCTTTAAAATATTTAGATTCCTCCGCCCTTTCACCAGTTGCACAAAGTAACAAAAATAAAGATCCAAATTTTGAAAAGCCATTAAACTAAGGCCACTAATTTTGGGTCTTAACAATATTGAAATAAATGAGAAAAAGGATAAACAAATGGTCAGAAAACATTGTGAAGATATTCCTTCTTGATTGAGACACATGTGACTTAGCCATCCCAATGCTTTGGGAAGGTGTTTCTTGTTCACAAGGAAACCCTTGATGGCCAAACAAACTAGACAAGATTGGTGATAGATCTTTTTCCTCCTCTCAATATAATCTTCATATTATTTTCTTGGTTTGTTGATATTGTCAAAACAAAGACCACTATATTTATTTTTTCCATGAATGAGGCCTTCTCTATTAATTTATAATATAAAAGTACATATGGACCAAAAAAAATTGGGGGAAACAAGATCACCCCATAAGAGTCACATGGCTAGTAGCCAGAAGGAAAAATTCATCAAAAACAGGTCACCTCAGGTAGTCAAAGAAGTATCGGCTGAGGGAGGTGGATCATAATTGTCATCTCTTTTACCCCAGCCATCATTATAGTCCATAGGTGGGTTAGGCAGAGACCACCAATCATCAGCAACATCTTTTTCTTTTTCTTTTTCTTTTTCTTTTTCCTCCTCGGTCCTAGGAGGAAAATGGCCAAGGTTAGGCGAGGGAACCACTTGGAATAGGGGGCAGCATGCCACAAAGAGCCACCACTCAGGGTCAACCAACCAGCAGCACGATCAACAAGAGCAACAGGACAAACAGGAGACCATCCAGAGATGCGCCATGGCGAAGAGGCTAATCGGTGACACTGAACATAATTCCCACTGTCAGGGGAGTGATGGGGAGCCTGGGACTAAGGATTCTGGGAGTAGCGGTCAAAATAATTGCATCCATAATAGTGACCACATGGTGGAGTGCAGTTAGAAAAAATAGAATTCAGTGGCACTCTGGCCACCGTACATGGGTAATTACCCCAGTGGTTCAAAAGCTCCTGTAGGTGGGCCACCTCAAGCACCACCTTGTTATCCTACACTTGTATCTACGTCATCACATTATTTCATATGCAAGATTTAGTGTACATAGATACATTTCTATCAAAAAATTTGTGAGTGAAAAGAAAAACATTTCTATCTTTCCAAAGACTAAATAGAATCTTCATCTTGAAAGCATGCCAAATATGAGTGTATTTGTAAGGGATTCTAGGAAAATTTCCCAACAAAATCATATGCCAAGAAAAAGGCTTAGGCCGAAATGGTTTGAAAAAATCATGAATCTAGCTACAATATTGTTGAGCTCTTCGATAAAACCAGAAAATATGAAGAAAGGTCTCTGGTTGCCCACAAAAGGGACATCTAGGACCAAAAAATCCTAAATTATTGAATCAAGAACCAAAAGGTAAGCCCTAAAAAAGAACACACCAAGTAAAGTGTGCAATCTTCAGCTCAGTAATGGTTGTCCAAATAGTGTGAAATCTTAGGCTCTAATTTTTCTGAGAAGACTGCAAGTGCCAACGGTGGTTGAGAGTGGTGACCATGGGAAAATGTGGCACCAACCAGCGGTATCCTATTTTTGGCTTATTTCTAGCAAGAGGAGTGCAAGGATACCATTTCCAATCCTTCCACCATGGCTTAACAGGGTAAACACCCAACTTGTGAAGCATGTGAGGAATCAAGGCAGAAACCATCAAGTCAAAAGTTTGTCAATTTGAGCGAGACAAAAGAAACTAAAGTTGCATGTCATCCCATGTTTTGAGGCTCATGGTAGCTCTGGAAAACAAATCTTTGGGTGTCTTGAGACTATATTTATGAAAACATGGAGCAATAACACCCTAAACCTTATCAAGCGGGACCCCTTGCATATAAAAGATGAGAGACCACCAAATATTATATTGGTTCATAGAAATCCTATCACAACCCATCTCTAGCCTAGTGGAGTCATGGTTAATGGCCTCTCATGGTCTCCAGATGCTTTTGACAAAAAAATTACCTTGGATTTGAATTGGTTCTTACATGATGAGAAGGGTTTGAAAACCAATCCCCTTCCAAGTCAGCCTATTCACTGGAAATCCTATGGAAATACAATACTTAAGAAGGATTTTCCAAGCTTTATTCCTATTCAAAGCACTAATGACCCACTTAGAACATAAGGCAATTCCCTACTTCTGAGTAGAAAGAAGGCCCAGGCCTACAGACTCATTGGGAAGGTAGCAATACTCCCAAACAACTCAATCAAACCCATGATGATCGATACAAGAATCCCAGAGGAAATCCTGAAGAATTGTTTCCAACTTCATGTAGGAGGCTTTTGAAGGAGCCCAGCAAGAATAATAGTAAACATGGGTAACTACCAAAACTTTGGAACAAAACTAGAATTCACCAGCCAAGGAAATCGACTTGGTAATCTAGTATTCAAGCTTCTTTTCAATCTTCGCAAGAATGGCATTCCACAATTCAACAAGCGAAGCTTGAAAGGAAAAGGGAATTTCTAAAAAGAGGAATACCTCTCCATGTTGAATCCATTTCCAACCATATTGAGAGAGCCAACGAGGAACAAGAAGAATAGACTGCCTATGGTAGAGAGTTTTGTTTCATTGAATAGTCAAACTAGATGCAAGAAAAAAAGTGCCAATGCATTAGAGATCCTTGGAGACATTATCATCATCCTCAATGAGAGTGAGAAAGGAATCATCAGCAAAATGACCATTGACAAGATGGGTAGGTGACTCGAGTAGGGAAATTCATTTGAAAAGGCCAGAAGAGATAAAATTAGAAAGCAGGTAGCCAAACCCCTCAGCATCAAGCACATAAAGAGTTGGGGCTAAAGGTAGGCCCTAGTGGATAGATCTGAAAAGGCCAAAAGCCTCAAATTTCCTGCCATTAATGGTAATACAAGCAGATGCATCATCAAAAAGCATCTCAACTAACTAAATGAAGGTGGAACCAAAGCCAAGGGCTTTAAGCATTACAAGAATGAAGGTCCATTCAATACGGTCACGAGCCTTGGAAAAATCAATCTTGATGGAGATATCTTATTGTTTGGATTTCCTGGCCCATTCCCATGCCTTCCCAAACTGCAATAATATTATCAATTATATACCTAGACTTGATGAATCTATTCTTCTCATGGCACACAACCAGAGGTAGGATGTGGCATATTTTGAGTCAAGGCTTTAGCAATAATCTTGTAAGAAACATTAAGAAAGGTTATTGGTCTCCAATTACAAATATCTTCGGGATCTGCTGCTTTAGGAATGACTTTAATGTTTTCTTTATTGATAATATTGTCAAGGGATTTGGAATAAAATGCTTCAAGGTAGACCATATGCAGGTCGAGGCCAACACAATCCTATAAGGATTTATAAAATCCACATGGAAATTCACTGCACCCAAGAGCCTTATCATGCACCATGGAAAAGATAGCTTCCTTGAGGTCATTAATGGTGAGAATTTTCTCACAAAAATCATGATGCTCATCCGAAAGACAATTTGGAGCAAAAACAATACAATCCTTCAAAGCTTGGTCCCTGGAAAAAGAACTTCCATGCATTTTGAACACCTTCTCATAATGTCGGACAAAAGCTTGAAGAATGTTAGGAAGTTCAAAGAGAACTTCTTGACCTTCCTTGATCATTTTGATCCCAACAGAGGTATGACAAGCCCTGAGCATTTGAAAAAATTCTTTGGAGGCTTGGTATCCAACCTCAAGCTAGTGAAGCAAAGCCTTGATTTGAGCTCCCCTAGCAGCATAGTTGTCTGCAACTTTCTTTTGGTATCGGAGATTAGAAATCCAAAGTTGCAGCTCTGTATCAAACAAATTCATAGCCAAGGCCTTAGAAGCAGTACAGAGATCTTTTGTATTTGTGTCATACAAATGTTGGCGGTGTTAGCTGTTTTTCCCTGACATTGTCAAAGAAAAGGCTAATTAACGAGGATCAAACAAATCCTCCTACACTTCGAGCTCAAAGGCTCAGGCGGGTGTACCTGTTGGATTCACTTCTTTCAGTGAATCAAGGGATGGATTCCTGCCCATCACACTTGATATAATAATCATTCACAGCTCTTCAAACAGAAAGGGAAAATGATTTGAATAATTGATTTATGAAGAAACTACCAGACAAACCAGAGACTAGTGCCTTGTCTATTGGGCAAAAAAGTCAAACAGATGTGCAATCCCAGAAAACTTCTAGCTCCAAACTCAAAAATCTGAATGAAATGCCTTGCAAACCATTCTTCTCATTTCAATTCCTAGACATAATATTCATATGCCGACTTAAAATTCTCAGAATTTGAAAACAAGACTTACTCTCCTTGAGAGGAACTCAGATTCAAACTCATAGATACCTTGTAACTGGTATATCAACATGCCTTACAAGTTAATATA
>MU227713.1:3390873-3402618 GCA_018584345.1 Thuja plicata | reverse complement strand
TTACACACACACACACACACACAAATATATATATATATATATATATGTGTGTGTGTATGTATGTATGTATGTATATATATATATGTATGTATGTATGTATTTGTGTATATATGTAAGCATATGTGTATATATACATACTCACACATTCACACACTGAGATTTTTTAACACTTCCTCCCACACTTGGTCATATTTATAGAGTCGTTCCTGGTTCCTTCTTTCTCTTCTCTTCCTTTTTTGTCCTTTCGTTTGTTTGTGTTTTCAGGGTCTTTTTTTGCTCATTATTATTATTATTATTATTGTTATTATTTTATTATTATCTTTATTATTTCGATTACTATTATTATTATTATTATTATTATTATTAGTATTATTATTATTATTATTATTATTATTTTTATTATTATAATTATTATTATTATTATTATTATTATTATTATTATTATTATTATTATTATTATTATTGTTATTATTATTATTGTTATTGTTATTATTATTATTATTATTATTATTATTATTATTATTATTATTATTATTATTATTATTTTATTTGGTAATTCTTTTTTTTTTTTTTTTTTGTTCTCAGGTAGTCTTTTCCTTCCCCTCGATTTTTGTGCCTTCTTTCTCACCCCAACCTTCCTTTTATCTTCTGAGTGATGCCAAGTTTGCAACTTATTTTTACACGTCCTTTTTGCTCTTACATCCTGATGATGGATCACAGAGTGTGATCCGAAATGTTGATGCTTAAAAACATACACAATCAAAAACCAGAAATCATAGCTCAAAATCAATGGATTGTGGAAATCTAATTGATTTAATAATTTAATCATTTAGTGAATTTATAATAAATTATATAATTAGTTTGTTGAAAACTAGATGTTCTAAATAATTTTTAAATAATAAATATAAGATTATTTCTAGAGGTGAGAAACATAATTTAGAGTTGAAAAGTTTATGTAGTAATGTTTTTCTTATTTTTGTCAATGTTTTGAAGCTATAATTTTAGCACATAATTTTACTATTTATGGCATGATATTTAGACTTAATCCTATGGTATGAGATGCAAAAACTTTGCATGGTCAAACAATTCTGACATAATTCCTTGTAACTTACTTATAATAGACAAGAACACAATTAGAATATTGTGCTTAGCCAATCATGTCCACATCTTTCAGTTTTAAATTCACGTTGTAATGCCCCACTAAGGAACCCTCGGAACACAGGGTCAAATATGCACTAAAAAAATTTTTAAAGGTATGGCATCAATACAGAAGTTCATTCATAACCACGATGCATAAGAAAAGATATAAACATAATAGAATGAAAACCACGGTTGTCACATGATTGTGCACAAGCAGAAGACTCAAATGTACTTCCAAGGGTTCCATGACAACCCCAAACACTAGAAACAATGGATGAGCACATTCAAGCCACCATGTGAGAGTCCAAATGACGTCCACAAACCTCGCAGGATAAGACCGGACCATCATCAATGGTTTCTAACAAGGAGGCAAGTTCATCTTTAGAAAGACCTAATTCTAGGTTTATTTTAAGCACAAATTAAAAAGTGATCCTAACATCATTAAACCAAAATAGAAAACAAGATGCAAATAGATAAAATTGATCCCCTAAATGTAAGAAATCTAACCATAGAATTCATTTATACATAGACCCAAGGGAACACAAAATATTGTAAATGCACAAGAACATGACAGTGCATATGCGCAATTCTGGCAATTATCGAGGTAGAACAAGAACAAATGCGCAAAAGAAGAGATGGATCATAAATGTGCATAAATAGGGAATGTATGAAAAATAATAAAGGGTAAATGCATAGGAATATTGATCAAACATGAAGGATGAGCAATCAAATGCATAGGATTCTTGTAGATACATAAAACTGGAAAATAAGCTAATGTTGGCTCAAATGCACGACCTAAAAATGAATATCTCCATACTCGGGAGTACCAAAAAGTATAATATGAGGATGTACACACTCGATATAATCAATAACATGAAAATCAAAGCTAATCTATTTGGCATATCATCAAGTACATGAAATCACTAAAATTCATGCAAAGGATATAATGGGCACATCATGCTTGAACTCTACCACTAGAAGTATTCTTCCACCTATTTACCAGTCCCCAGTAATAGTGTGCAATTCCATCCAACCATGTGTTACTCTTAAGCCCACTTGGCTACAAACATAAGGTACACACACAAGGAATGACTAACACACACGTCAATCAAATGCAAAACTTAGGGGATGGTATAGTGATCCAAATGCAACACAAATGTAGATAACAAATAGAAAGTAGGTCAAGGTCACTACTCAAAACTACATGGGGTATAGTGTCAAGATTCAATAATGGAGTGTCATCACACATCTCGTGGAAGCCCATGTGGTATTGAGCATTCCTTCTCTCAAAAAGGAAGCCTTATTATGTCAGCTCAACATCCGCAGACGGCCATGACTGTGTCATCTCAACATCTTCATATGGTCATGGATACACCAGCTCAACATTCATAGATGGCCATGGTTATACTAGTTGCATGTCACCTAGATGACCATAGTACCAATGTTAGTTTATCTTTAATTATATTTTACCCCATTTTATTTAATCGTGTTATCAATTCTTATTAAGAATTATCCCAAGGGATACCTTAGGACCACTTTGTGTCCCAATCTACCTTGGAGAGTCACTCCACCCCACTACTCTACACCTACCGATCAACCTTACAATGCTTAAAAATAACATAATGCAAGGATATTTTGTTTTGTGCAACAAGAGAAGACAAGGTACACTTAATTGGACTCGCCAAGAGCTCGGTCACTCAGACCTCGACGTAGGAGCATACCTCAACTGCATGCCTGGATTTGGTCTCATCACCATGCATCCACATAACAAAAGGTCTCACATAGAAATAACAATTAAGAATAATGTGAGAAATGGCTATCAACACAAGCCATGAAAGTACAAGGTTTAATCTCACTCACAACACTCAATTGGGTGCACCCAAGAGTAGGCATAGCTCATGATCCTAAATGAAAAGGTATACTCACAAATTCAAGAGTGTGATCACACTACCAAATCTCATGGAATCACAAGGAGCTACAAAACATGACGAAAGAGGTCTAAATAATGCAAACATGGCATATACATGACTAAACACTCATGCACAAATCTCACACAACCAACATCTTTGCCAGGAGCATAGATTTTAAGTTGAGTGCGATATCAAAAAATAGAAACCACTCATTGGACACAAACATGGGATTAATTCCTAATCCCAATTTACAAGAAAAATCAATAAATGCTCATGCACTAAAATTTAGTCCCAAAGGACCTCACCATTAACAATCCTTTAAAAATGACCAAAAATCCAAAATTTGAACAAAGTAAAAAGAAGAAACTCATTTTCTCTAAGGTACCCAACAACAAATTCGTCTAATAAAATTATCATTCTAGGAACACGTGGAAGAAACGGATAGCATAACATCACAAAAACCATATAATTTAAATTTAAAAAACATGAAATATCATAGAAGTCCAAATGGACAACAAAAAGCAACAAGATTGTGGGAGGAATGTTAATTCTCATCCCACAGAAATAAAGAAACGTACTTTGAATCAAAAGACAAAGCAAAATGAAAGATATAACAAGCCCTACCTCACACAAAGGTAAAAACACTAAAATGGTCGAAAGAAAATAAATTCTTTGTGAAAACAAAAAAAATGACTCCAAAGAAATAGGAGAAATTATGGCACAAATCGAATGAGTTGCTACCCATGAGACTCTGGTGAACGGATCAAACACAATGAGAAAAAGACCGATTTTCTACAATGTAAATTAGAGAAAAATCTAATTTTCTCAAAATGAAAAGTGAGGAAATGAATCTTTTTCCCCAATATAAAGTCACTTTTTTTTCAAAAGGACTAAAATAAAATCACTTAAATAAATTAAATCAAAACTATATACTTCTTGAAAAATCCCTCAGAAATAATTATTTCAATTCCAATTAAATGGAATTCAACTATGACAAATTATTTGGTAAATAAAATTAACTCCCAAAATAATTAAATCAGCATATAATATATAACTCAACCAGTGTATACTTTAGTGGCGAATATTTCACGTTGGTGACTTGGAAAATGGCAAATATATTTTACCGACCAGGGGTGGCCACTTCGCCTAGACTTTATAAATATTTGGTCCAATGCACGGCCTAATCGTCCATCATTTTATGTAATTAATTGTATCTTTATCATGATTTCGCCAATAGAATCTACATTTTCTACACTGTAAATTAAATATTTTTGCCTACACTTTTCAAGGTTGTCTTAATAGACGGTCATAATTCACCAATAGTGAAATAAATATTTATTGGCTAGGAGGACCCAATTTTCCAACTCTATTATAATTGCCTATTAATTGGACAACCCATAATTGCCTCAAAAATTACATAAGACGTGTTATAGCTAAGCGAGATTCACCAAATATTTGTATACCATATAAAATTCCCGCCAAATTTTCCAAATAAGGATTGGTATAAATACATCAACCAGGTTCAAACTTCATATTTAACTCTACACAATTTGGTTGGTTCTGAGCAAGGAGCTCTCAATTCGGATCTGAGACATTCAAACTAGGAACGACCATTATTGTTGACTGCATTGGCGACTGCTAGTGACCTAAAGTTATGTGATCATATATTTTAAGTGTTATAATATTATTCTGAATTCATCTCTATCTTTTTGCACTGTTGAGTTCATTCTTATTTAGTGGGGACCTGTCAATGGTCACCCGGGAGACCTCAGACATCTATATTGTAGGTCATAGGGCCAATGAATCATATAGTGTATTATTACTTCTTCAACAAGTTGATATTTTTTGTAGACTTTATTTCATTGGAGATGTCAAACAAGAAGAAGGGTAGGAATCCTTAATGTGGGGAAGGCCTAAAGAGGCCAACAAAATGCAGAACATTGTCTTTGTGCTTTGGTGTTGGCAAAGATTGTGGTGAAAATTAGGAAGGTACATCATCAAAAGTACTAGTACAAGATTCACAACCTACACCGCTTATTGAAGAAGGTGTCAAACCTAATATCTCAGATCACGATGAACTTGAAGAATATTTTCTAGTAGATACTTAGGTTAGAAAGAATGATATAGTCCACTTGGGTAATAATGTCACAAATGATAATGCACGGAAGGGGAAAAGAAAATCCAAATCAAAAAAGGTTCAACCCAAATCAAAAAAGGATTGGGAGTGGGATCTGTCAGTGAGTAATTTTTAAATTACTTGGGTGTTAGAGTATCCATTCATTGAACCAGTGTTGAGCCTCCAGTAGAATGCAAGTGTAAGATTTTCACTTGGAAACATAACAAGGAAAAGAGGTTGCAGCTAAAAATCGACACCGTAGAAAATCACATGGGTAAAGTTTATGAAAACAAATGATAGATGGAAAATCAGTGATAAGATGGAAAAAAAGGAGGAATGTCAACATGTTAGGAATGCTAAAGAATACAATTTTTAGGATAAATTACAGATGAAGCCTGCTAAAGTTAAAGACTTTATTGAAGCTTTTTTCTTGAAAAAGCAATGGAAATAGAATAACTATGAAAATCTCTTACATTAAGTAGTTGTTTTTTTTATATTTTAAGTAGAGGGGATGCTATGACATACTAACCACCAATGAGTGGTTTATTACACTTTTTGAAAGTTCCTAACTATCCTAACAGTCACTAGTCAATAAATAGTGGATGGGAATGGGCAAGTTGTCTTGTTGAGGTTGAAAAAGATGATGTAAAGAGAAAAATAAGAGAGTCAAACTTCATTTCATTGTATTTAGATGAATTTATTGCAGTATATAATACTTCATGGGTATGCATGCATGTTTATACTATATAGAATCATGCTTCCCAACCTCACCTACTATCTATTTTTAAACTGAACGTTAGTGCGACAGGGGAAAATTTATTCCAACTGGTAAAGAGTTCTTTAATTGAATATGGAGGTATGGATGACATGAATATTTCCAAAATGTTGGTGTGTGTTGGAGTGGATGGAGCTTCAGTAATGCAAGGTCACAGAAATGATGTTTGCACAAAGATGAAAACTTCTTGTGCACCATAATTTACTGGCATGCACTGCATGGCCCACAGAATGATTATAGCTTTTGGAATTGTGATCAAAAATGTCACAATAAAGAAAATTGAACATTTAATCAGAGAAATCTAATCACACTTCTCTCAAAGTCCCAAATGATTAATGAAATTTCAACAATTTGTTGATCGAATAACTAATGGGAACAAGCTTCTTAAGGATAATGATACTAGATGGATCTCTTTGGATGGACTAGTGCATCAATTTTTTTTTAGAATATCCATCCTTGATTGGACTATTTTACACAAACTGCAATGAATCAGACCAGCCAAAATTCCTTGACCTTCTTCGTAGGTTAAGGAATATAAAGACACTCTTAACTTTACCAGTTCTTCTCCCTGTGCTAGAGGAAATGAGGAATTTTATGAAAAAAACCTAGCAAAGAGCTATGTATATTGTATAATATGCTAAGTTGCATAAGATGACATGTGTCACACTCGATAATCTCTATCGAAGTCAACCTACATTATCTTATGAAAATTTTACTAAGTGGCAGACACTCACAGATTTGAACAATCCTGATAACTTTTTACAAATCGGTGCAAATAGGGAGTTGTGTGCCAGTGTACACAGAGTTGAGATACCAATGCACTAATTTTCCATGGTTGATCCCGAGGAACCAAGAGAGTGCCCCAAGAAGTGACAAGAAAGAGTTGCAAGGGAAGAGTTTAGCGAGATTGTTGAGTCTGTAACTGCTTCAATGATGAAAATTTCCTATGATCTTTCCACACATATTAGAACCAAATTCCCTCCTTAGAAACTACTTTAATCCATGTCTATTGTGTTTCCTCAATATTGGTCTCTCAGTAATTCAGTTGATTTTTGAACCAAGCTACTGACTCTTGTAAATCAATTTTACAAATCTAAAGAATTCAATGGAGTAACTATAAATGGAATTGTAGACAAAACTATCCTTAGACAGCAATCAGCCCTTTTTGCATATTTTATGAGGAAACAATATGACATAATTGAGAACCCCCATGAAGAGGGATCGATAACAAGGCTTTGGAGAAATCTAGGTCAGAGCAAAATGTTGCGTGATTCAATATCAGAATATTTCAAGCTTATTGATTTATGTCTTACCATTATATTGGGTTCAGTGGAGGATGAGACAGTTTTCAGTGCTTTGGAGTTCCTAAAATCAAATCTAAGAAACAAACTAGAGAAGAATTTGGAAAATTGGTTGAGGCTCTATACATCTAGGTATGATGTGCACACTTTTCCTTACAATAAGGCACTGAAAGTATGGACGTCCAAATGTGGAAGAAGAGGTTTGGGCAACACTTCAAACCAAAGTGTCAGTGGGATAATTGACACATGTATTGGTAGCATTGAGATGCAGTTCAGCGGAGGTATGCAGTCTTAGAGTGAAGAAAACATAGACAAGAATCAAGGAAGCTCTGAATTTGATGAGGAGGAATGGAAACTTTAAAATATATTATCGTGGCCGATAACTTGATGATATTTTATGTGTCTCTCAAATTTTTGCAATTAAAATTTAATATTGATTTGTAATTTCACTTTTCAACTTTCTATTTTCAAATAGAAAATAGCATAATAAAAGGGTGTAATGTGTTTATTGATAGAGTGATGTTTATTTAGACATGTTGATATTTTCATTAATTCTTTCAAAATATAGTCATATGATACAATTCATTCAATACACAAGTAACAACTCTACGTGATTGTCTATGCAAAAGTCAATACAAAATTTACGGACCCTTTGCAAATGACCTTGTATTCCCTTTTATAGAAACAAGGAAAAACAATAGCTTCAGGTTGATTTGCAACATGTGAAGAGTAGATTCAAACTCAGTACAATTTTACAAGCCTGAAGGTATCTATGACCATCATAGGATGGATTAGAAATTTAGCAACTACAACATTTCTCATCTTCAAAAAATAGAGTAATAGTGAGTGTTGCATTTTTCATGTTCATAAATAGAATTATTTCAAGTGATGTCATATTCCAAACAAAGAAAAGTAGAAAACCTTGAAATTAAGAGTAAAAGAATAAGACTAAGCAATACATACTATGATTCATGAGATCATTGTGCCAGTTTTTGTAGGGTGCTCCACTCTTCCTCCGATGGAAGTCAAATTTTTTTTAAACTATGGTAAGCCACCTGCAACTTCATTAGTAATTCATATTTGGAAGAGTGACTGGACACCACTGTTTCATCTACTACTGGAATCAAAGTTTTTAGTGGTTTGATGAAAATCATAAATCTATGAGGAGATTTGTCCTTAGGAAGCACATCTAAATCAGACTTGATTTTCTCCTCCATCCTTTCTTTGAAAGCTTCTATTCCAATGTATTTATTTGTTGTATTAATAGTCTTCAGCAAACCAAGATTTATCAGTTTGTTTGTCTTTTCTTGCAGTTTCATGATCTTTTTTCTAGCTTTCTTCATGATTTCTTATCCTTCCCTTATTTTCTGGCCTTAGGGTGCTCCACTCTTCTTCTGATGGAAGTCAAATTTGTTTTAAACTATGGTAAGCCACCTGCAACTTCGTCAGCAATTCATATTTGGAAGAGTGACTGGACACCACTGTTTCATCTACTACTGGAATCAAAGTTTTTAGTGGTTTGATGAAAATCATAAATCTGTGAGGAGATTTGTCCTTAGGAAGCACATCTAAATCAGACTTCATTTTCTCCTCCATCCTTTCTTTTAAAGTTTCTATTCCAATGTATTTATTTGATGTATTAACAGTCTTCAGCAAACCAAGATTTATCAGTTTGTTTGTCTTTTCTTGCAGTTTCATGATCTTTTTTCTAGCTTTCTTCATGATTTCTTATCCTTCCCTTATTTTCTGGCCTTTTTGAATGATAGATGATACATTTATTGAGGCGTCAATGCAGTTGTTAATTCCCTTTTTTGCCAAATAGTTGTCACTGGTGTTGCAGACTAGTTGCATTTTTGGGGGGTTGACTCGTCAACCATTTCCCTAGGTTGACTCATCAAGCATTTCCCAAGGTTGATCCATCAAGAAAGTTTTAGGGTTAGGTTTTTTCTATAAGAAAAATGGTGTTAGGGTTATGGTTGGTTAGAGTGAAGAAGTATTATAGCATTTGCAGCGGTATTGAGCTACAAGGGATCATTGGTTGTAATTGGTTGAAATTTTACTAGATAATAATATTGGACTCTCTGTTTGGTGGACATAGCCCAAGATTGGGTGAGCCACGTTAAATTTGTGTCTTCTTGTTCTACTTTTGTGTGCTTTATTCATTTGCATTATTGGTTGTATTTGCATGTAACTGTTAGTTTTTTGTCCTCCAATCCTAACACCCACACATTAATGTATGCATGCATTCCATTGGTAAAAGAAATTGAAACACTACTATTCATACTTCATATTGTTACTATACACAATACTCACATCCATAATAATGAACAAATAAGATAAATATTTAAAGTGATCTAGGAGAAACTTTTGATTTATAGGTGTAAATGATAATATAAATAAAATAAAGGATGTCAATATTTTGATACTAATGGTTTTATAAGATTGAGAGGAAGCTTGAATGTGACTCTTTTAAAGTTTCAAGATCAGAAATTCTACTACGACCATTTGTCTAGTAAGAAATGTGTGATAAACTCATCATGGTATTAGAAGAATAAGTATTTATATAAGATTTTATCACTCAATCGAATTTACTTTCAAGATTGAAAATTCCACCAATGTCAATTATGTAGAGAGAAATATGTAAGAAACACATCTTAGAACTAGAGAAATAAGTATTTATCACTTAGTCCACTTCATAATAATAGCACTACCACTAGAGCCCCTCAAAATTCATTGCTAATTTCTTAATTATTTTGTTTATTATTTGAACCATCCTAAATTATATTTAAATTTTCATTCCAAGCCCTTTTATAATTACTTAAAGGCACCTCCAACCACCACTTTCATGTAACCAAATCTTAAAACAAATTTCATATAATTCCATTGAAATTATCTCCACTCATTATGTGTGTCCTTTAATAAAGGTAAAGAGAAAACCCAACGCGTTGCCTAAAACAACCTGGAATGATCTTACTCAATCTTGCAAGTGATGGGTTACAACTCAGCAAGCTAAGATTCTTTACATTTGAAGGTGGAAGATACCATGACAAGTGCACCTTTTCACCATTTCTATTGATAACCATATTTTCTTTTTTACTAAGTTCCTCTATCAAGAATTTGTCTATGATTTATTTTTTATTTTCAAACAATTTTGTGTTTGCAAAATGAACTCTAACATGATACTTTACATAAAGACACCCCAAATAACATTAACAAATACAATTTTGCAAAAAACTTAAAAATAGAATTTAACTATATGCTTTAAAAATCATCAAGCAATTAATATTTGCTCAAATTTTAAATATAACTTACTATAAGTTTATGAAGAATATTTTTTTGTTAAGGATGTCTAAAGTAGATATATATTTTTAATAGAAGACATTTGTTACATTCTATTTCAGAAAATATTATAATTTTTGAAAGATTGTTATATTTCACAATAAATCAAACAATTGCAATTTAATTGATAGAAGAGAATTGATAAAAATATGAATATATTCTTAAATTTACTATTTATGGTTTTTTCTTAATACATTAAAAATGAAAATAAGATCATACTTAAACAATGAAACATCCATAATCAACAAAACTTTATTTATACTTACACTATCAATCAATTTAAAAAACGATTAAAAAATTACCATAAAAACGTAAATTTTAAATTTTAAAACTAAATAATAAAAACCACCTAAAAATGTCCAGAATAAGATATGTATAACGAGAAAATTTGAGGTTCCCGTTGGTAAATAGCATTTTTTTTCAGTTTTGGAAAGGAGCAGACATTTATTATGAATTTTAAACTTATACCAGGAGAGACAAATGTCTTGGTCCCGTAGCTCAGTTGGTTAGAGCGTTGGTCTTATGAGCCGAAGGTCGCGGGTTCGAGCCCCGCCGGGACCACCAACTCTCATGGCAGTGTATTATCCCGGTTTTACAGAATAGTTTTGATATTTAGTTTAGTTAAGAAAATTTTTCTCCTATATTATACTTTTTAATAATTAAATTTCATATTTGACTAAATCCTACGATATCATTCATTACATGTCTTATAATTTATATTCTGAAATTTCACTTCTCATTGGTTTATATTTTTTCTCATTGGTTTATATTTATCTTTCCATAGTGTGTGCTTTAAAAATGCAATTTGGACAATTTGGGTGAAGCCCAACAGTTTTGTTTTTTTTTTCAAGTGTGTTTTAGCAATGATTAGTCTTTCATATAACAGAAGGACAATTTCATGTAGACTTCTATATTAGAATATTTAACTTATATAATTTATAAATAGTATATAGTTTCCATGCACACCTTTGAATTATAGTTGCAGATATTCTTCTATAGATTGTTATTTCCATCTCTTGTTGGCTATTATTAGTTCCTGCCGTAGGCAGGATATTATAGCATTCATTGTAATGCTACTATTTGTATTAGTTGTCCAATCAGATCATTGTATTTTTCAACAACTTTTTGTATTGGTATAGTTTTAATATATTTTGAATTTTCTAT
>MU227713.1:3340825-3351865 GCA_018584345.1 Thuja plicata | reverse complement strand
TGATGATCCTATTCGCATCTTAGATCCCATTTCAATCAACCTTGATGAGGAGGACACTCTTGATGATCCTATTGATCTTAGTGATGAATATGAGACCATTGATCTTGATAATGATTTACCTCATATGCTTTCAACTCAATTAATGATTACACCTAGTATTGAACATTGCGATTCTCAAGAGGATCCTTTTTTGGAACTAGCTATCATTCCTACTATATTGGATATAGTCCCTCTTGCAAGTTGCCCACCTACTCTAAATAACATAAACCAAGATGGGGAGGGTTGACAACATGCTTGATTGGCTCATCCTTTATGGTAGCCCTTTGTGTGCTTGTATGTTGTAAAGTGTTTCCCCTGTAATATGTTTTTAAATGTTTGTTAGATTCCCTTATATGATCTTTGTTACTCTGTTAGTGCGTAGTGATAGAGGAATCAAAACTGTTGTTCAATTCTTCTGTGTATCTACATTCTTCTATATGTTGTTTCATGTTATGTTGCACTTGTGCTATTTTTTGTAACTGTTTTCCTTGTATAATCTGCTTGGATCTGCGACATGTTAGCACTAATTCTTTTTGGTCTCCAGGTTGTGGTCCAAAAAGATTCCTCTTCGTAAATCTTAAGTTTCTTTCCTCCTTTGTGATTGTTCTACTTTCTTTGGGGAATGATGTCAATTCATTTGCAATAATATTATATTTCTATGTACATGTTATCTTATGATCATACTAACCCCACATTAGGTAGATCCCTTTTGTGTTCTTATGTATGTTTATGTTTTATTTCCCTTGATTTGTCTTCCTTTGGGGGCATCTCGCAGTGGAAACATAATCCATATAATTTCTTATGTTTTCGTTAAAACCATTGCTCCTATTAAAGTGTTAGCAATGAATTTAAGATGGGGGCATACACTCTACTCACTTTTTGCACACATGCACATTCAAAATAATTTTCAAAGATATAAAACCTTTTTCCCTTTATGGATTAAAAGAAACTAATCCTTAAAGCATGGTCATTTTTACTTTTTTTTGGATCTCTTGATCCCTCCAGTTTAAATTTACACGGATCTCTTGATCCTGCCAGTTTTCAATTTACAATGATTTGATCCCTTTAAGAATGGATCCCCCTGATGGGTTGACTAGTGAGTAGCCACATTCACTAGGCAGTTCAATTCCATCTTTCCAGTTACACTTTTTTTGTGGTTCACAATAAGACATAAGTTCTCATTGGGCGAGATAATCACACCCTTTTATCTCTCTCTTTAACTAAGTGATCTCTCTCTTATCATGATCTTAGGGTGGATAAAGACTTAAGTCCCTTGGGGGCTTGAGGGTTTCTTTATCCCTTTTGATTTCAATAAGATTATCTTTTATGTATATTCTCCTTTACCAATAGTTTGTGTTGAGCTCATACTTTTGCTAAAGTGGGGGCTAAATGTATAGTCAGAAAATGGAAGCACTTCCATTGTAGACATGTTTAGCCTTTTGAGTAAGTGGTTTGGGGTCATGACAAGCACCTTTAATGGGTTCTTGATCTTGGCATGGCTTCCCCCATGTTCTGTCCCTCTTTCCACTCCTGTTTAGCCTGATTTCTGCATTCTGGACTGCAGATTGGTGATTCTAAGCTTCCGGGTCAGAGTAAACCTTTTAGGTCTATGTCCACCTTGACTCTGACCTAGGTTAGGGTTGACCTTGACCTTGACCAAGGGTTCAAATCTTGAGGTTTCACATATTTTGGAGGTTGGCCTTTGCAAAAAAAATTTCCCACTTCTGGGTTGGCTATTTCGGGTTCTGAAGCGTTGATTCCTAAATTATATTTAATATAGGTCCTCTCCTAGGGGTAAAGGATTTAATGGGAATTTAATCCTCCTATGTAGGCCTCCTTAGAATATTTTTCCCTAATTTCATATAAAATGGAAGCTTTCTCTCTCATTTTCTCTAAGTCTTAGAGGTCTAACTATAATCAAGCATTCCTAATTGAGATCAAGCATTATCAAGTGAAGTTCAAGTAAGAAATCAAGAAATCATACATTCATTAAAGTATCCATTTTCATGAAGGAGATCCATTGGAGGCCATTGAAGGATTGAAGCTACATAGTGCCCTTTTTGGTGATCTCTCCATCCACCTTCTTCCAAGCTTATTCCAAATTGAAGAACCCATTCAAGACTTGGTGTTGGAGATCTACAAGAAAGATATTGAAGACATCCTACCATCCTACATTCCACATTTTGAAGCATACTTGTGGATTTAAGGATTCGAATCCGCCACAAGGACTTTTTCAAGCAAGGTGAATTTATGCATTTAATTTGTCCATTTCTGCAATTTCAATTACATATGTTTGAGGTTAATTCCTAAACCAAGGTTTGACCAAGGAAAACCCCTCCCCCACAACAAACAATCCTTTTTTTCTTGTAGGTATAGGTTCAGGATTGTAGTTTTGAGACTAGATCTGGATACCCTTTTTAGCTTTCTTTCGGACGGCGTGAACAAAATTTTTGTCAGACCTGTGTAGGTCAGGGTCGACATTATTGGGTCAGGGTTGACATTTGTGGGTCAAGATCGACCTTTTTCATAAGATGACATTGGAACGGAAAAATATTTCTGGGTTTTGTTCATCTCTGCGTTCCGATTCGGGATCAACTATCAATTTTTCCAGAAACAGTCACTAGACCTCAAAAAACAACATTCTTTGATCTGCAATATTTCAAGGTTAGTGAATTTCTTCTATTTCTTCAATTACTTTCATATATCATTTCCATACTTATATTTAACAGAATTTAAGGTATCTCCTTTGTTATTCTCCTTTCCAAATAGTTGATTCATTTGTGCATTACCCCTTCCTTGGGGTTGATCAACTTGGATCTCCCATTTGTGCATTTGAGGATAAAAAGGAACATCTTATCTTCTCCTTAATCACAATCACAATACTTAATCAATACAATTCAATTAGGGTTAAGGAATTCAATACATTCTAGGCAACTTAAAGGACAATTTACACATCAATGAATTACATTTCAAGATAATCAATCAATCCTTTTTAATACATTATACATTCTTAATAAACATATCTCTATTTCAATCCCCTTTACATTTTTACAATACACACACCATCTCATCCCATAATAACCAATCACAATCATTCATTTTTATATTGTACAATATGTTACATTTCGGTGACCTCTATTTTATATTGTACAACAACAAAGAAAGAGACATGATAGCATCAGGGTCAAAGACCGGAGGTAATGTTTTTCAGCTTAACTCTGAAGTAAGTTTTTTTGTTGCAAAAGTGGATGACTGTTGGTTATGGCACAAAAGACTTTGTCATATCAATTTTGACAACATAGTAAAGATAAGCAATGTAAAGGCAGTAAGAGACCTTCCTATTATTGTAAGACCTATTGATACTATATGCAAGGAATGTCTGATGGGAAAGCATGTGAGGAACTCATTCAGAAGCAAATAGAATTATGTAGAGAACAAATTAGATCTAGTGCATATAGATTTATGTGGACCTACTCAAACAAGATCATACTATGGTGAAAGGTATTTCATTTTTTTGTTGATGATTTCTCCAGAATGATGTGGGTTGCGTTCTTGAAAGATAAATCTGAAGCTTTTGAGAAATTCAAAATATTCAAAGCTAAAGTTGAAAATGAGTCTGGATTAAAGATAAAATGTCTGAGATCTAATAGAGGAGAATCCACCTCTGACAATATTCTTGAGTACTGCAAAGAAAATGGGATCAAAAGACAACTAAGTGCACCCAGAACCCCTCAACAAAATGGAATTGTAGAAAGAAGAAATGGGATAAAACTTGACACAACGCGTACTATCATGACTGAAGGAAAAGTTGTGCGCACCTATTGGAGAGATGCAATCAATACAATAGACTATACTATCAACAAAATTCAACTAAGACCAGGTGCAGACAAAACACCTTATGAACTTTGGTTTGGTAATGTACCTATAGTAAAATACTTCAGAATCTTTGGAAGCAAGTGCTACATCAAGAGAGATGATCGTGTTGGTAAGTTTGATGCTAAAAGTGATGAAGGTATTTTTCTCGGTTACTCTACTAAGAGCAAAGCTTACAGATGTTTTAATTTAAGTTTGAAGAAAATTATTGAAAGTGCACATGTGAAAATTGATGAGAATTTCATGATTCAAGAGAGATATTGTGATTATACACCTATTATTGAAGATGAACCCAGACCTATCAATAAAGATATAGTTATTGAAGAAATGTTTGACTATATTGATGTATCATGCAATAACCCTGAACCAAGTAAAGAGGAACCACAGATTACAGATGAGAGTGTCACACCTAAAATTTCAAAATACACATCTAGATATTATTCAAATGAAGATATCATTGGAGATCAGAGCAGTAAAGTTTTGACAAGATCTAGAGCAAAAGTTTCAACCGTTGATGAAGAGGTATGTTTACTTTCACAAATTGAACCCTTAAGTGTTGAAGATGTGTGTAATGATTCAAATTGGAAAAATGCAATGCAATAAGAATTAGATCAGATAATTAAGAATGACACATAGGAATTGGTCCCTAGACCTTGTGACAAAAACATGATTAGAACTAAGTGGATATTTAGAAACAAAATGAATGAAGATGGTACATTGATAAGAAACAAAGAAAGACTGGTGTGTAAAGGATATGCGTAGAGATAAGGAATTGACTACTCTGATACATTTTCCCCTGTGAGCAGACTGGAAGCTATTAAGTTGTTTTTAGCTTATGCAACATTCAAAAACTTTAAAGTATATCAGATGGATGTTAAGTCGGCATTTCTAAATAGTGACTTGAAGGAAGAAGTCTACATAGAGCAGCCTAAAGGATTTAAATTACCAGACAAACCAGACATGGTATGCAGACTAAAGAAATCCCTCTATGGACTTAAACAGTCCCCAAGAGCATGGTATGAGAGACTTGATGGTTACCTGACAAAGATTGGATTCAAAAAGGGAGCAGCAGATTACAACTTATTCATAAGAGAAACACATGAAGGATTATTACTTGTTTCTATCTTTGTTGATGACATTATTTTTGGAGGTAATGACAAGCTTAGTGGATAATTTTCCAAAGAGATGCAGAGTGAATTTGAAATGAGCATGATTGGACCTATAAAATAATTTTTGGGATTAAATGTAAAGCAGACAGATAGAGGTATATTCATAAATCAATCTAAATATGTGAAGGAGATATTGAAGGCATTCAAGATGGAAGATTGAAATCCAGTAAGCACTCCTATGATAACAGGAAGCAAGCTTTCTAAAAATGATGACTCCACAGCAGTTGATAAAACACTTTACAAATCCATGATTGGAAAACTCATATATCTCACTCAATCTAGACCAGATATTTCTAATGCAATTGGCATTGTTGGGAGATTCGCAGCTAAACCAAAATAGAATCACTTAATGGCAATAAAAATAATATTCAGATATTTAAAGGGAACTATAGACTATGGTTTATGGTATCCTAATTCAGAAAATGTAGAACTTCATATGTACACAGATGCAGATTGGGCAGGTTGTGTTGATGATAGAAAGAGTACCTCAGGAGGAGTAGTATTTCTTGAAGACAGGTTGGTTACCTGGACAAGCAAGAAGTAGAACTGTATTTCTCAGTCAACAGTAGAAGTTGAGTATGTAGCAACAGCATTGAATTGTTCAACAATGGTTTGGATCAAGTAGATGATTAAATACTTTGAAATTTAGATTAATTATCCTATTGTCTTTCATTGTGACAACACTAGCACTATTAATATGTCAAAGAACCCTGTGATGCACGCAAAAATCAAAACACGTAGAAATAAAATATCATTTTCTAAGAGAAAAAGTTGCAGAGAGAGAAGTGAAGTTGGATTAAGTTAGCACCAAAGATCAGTTGGCAAACATATTTACAAAACCTTTATCAAAAGATACTTTTGAGTATCTCAAGAAGAAGCTGGGATTAATTCCCTTTCCTGAGTCTGATTAGAATTCATAGCAAATGCATCAGTCCTTGGTGACTGATGAGTGGTTGATTACTCTACTTCTGGAGTAGTACCTGTTCATATTTGTATTTGGCATCCTTTTCCATTGATGTCAAAGGGGGAGTATATAGTAAGGGGGGAATATACTCTAGGAGAGTATACAGTCATAAAAACATAGTAAAAAGAGATACAGCAGTTAAGAGGAACTTTTGATGAGGATATTGAGAAGATTGTAAAAATAAAGAAGACACTTTTGGGTTGATGGTGATTTTCATATCATATGTTTCCATCAATGTCAAAGGGGAGATTGTTGGAGATTCGCTCATGTGCAAATAGTTGACTGTATGTTTTTCATTGATGACAACATATAGTATACAGCAATGTATTGTATTCAATTTTTAGTATGAAAATGTTGGAGCCCTGTGTTGTTTTTATGTTGAAGACATAGTTATTATACCATTTTCATACACGCAGATTCAGAAGTTTAGTTACAGTTGAGTTATGTTGATCTGTTCACCAGCCACAGTTTTAGAGGATTATTTTTAAGAGCTAACAGTAATTTTATTGATTCTTCAGTTGCACATATCTTTGCGATATGTGTGTTCAGATTCATGTTTAGTTATGAGTCAAAGATGATTAACCAAAGGTGCTAAACGTGTTTCATCTGAAGTGTGACATTTGGGTGATTTTGGTGAAGCCAAATATGTGAAGCGAATGTGTCCATTCATTTTGAGTTGCAGGGTTCTAATTATGTTGCGTGCTTATTTTAGCCAACAAGAAAAGTGTTGAAGGGATTCCTATAGCCGATGTGATTATATATTTTGAAGAAGATACATATAGTAGTTCATTTGTGATCACTAAGCGTGAATGATAAGAAAAGAGATAGAAAAAGAACATAGTAGAATGTTGTTGTTTTGGGACAATAAAGTTGTTTCATTCATCAGTTAAAGATCTATGTGAAGAAGTAGAGAGTGCATACAATTCATTGGAACTGATCAAGACATTAGGTCTATTTAAACAGTTCAATTATCAGATAAAATGTATATTTGTTTTGCAGAAGGTTGTAGCCTTCATCATTTTAGCAGTGTGCTCTTGGATAGTGTGTCCTCACTCCTAACAGGATTATTTGTAAAATACTCCCAAAAAATTCTGACCCTTAACTAGGTCACTGTACTTACTGTATTGTAAAGATCAACTCCTAACAGGGTTGTAATTTCTTCTAACAAGGATCATTATACTCTAGTGCAGTTCTTTATGGGTGCTAATTCCCACCGAGGTTTTTACCTATTTTGGTTTCCCCGTAACAAAAATTATGGTGCTCTATTTTGTGTTATCTTGTTGTATTTATGCTTAATGTTGTTATGTACTTAATTGGAGAAAATAATTAAAACTAGTAGATAACTTATTCACCTCCCCCCCCTCTCAGTTATCTCTTGAGACTATTCCTAACAATATCAAGTATTTTCCTCCAAGCATCCTCACTTTCCTTGTCAAGCTCAATTAGGTTTCCCTGTAGCATTTTGTAAGCTCTCAATTTTTTTGAGAACTTATTTGAATGTAACTTCATCATTTCATCAATCTCTTCCATTTTGGACTCGAGTGGCATAACAAAAACTAGGGCTCTTTCCCTTATCTATTTTTTAGAATTCAATGCAAATGTCCACCTTGCTGATAGATTTTCTAAAAGTTCTTGTGGCATCTTATTTTTAAATTATATGGGAATATATTTGAATTTAATTATTGTTGTGATGATGGATTCTTCTATCTTGTTCTGATCCTCAAAATTCAAAGTTATCCATTTTCTAATCTTAGGCTCAATTATTGAACCTGACCTGATGATTGATGCACAAATCTCATCAATTGTAGTGGGAAGTTTTTTCTTTACAGGTTGGATTTGATCACTCTCATCTTGCTCAATATCTTCCTTATCTTCCTTGCTTTGGATAAGTCTCCTTCTCCTCTTAGGTTATGAAGTTTTCCCTGTTTGAGGTTTTCTTTTGTAAGTCCTTACCTATCCTTTCTTGACCGGTGGTGAGTCTATTTTTGCAACTTGACTCCTTATTCGTGATGCAAAAGTATTCCTTGGCTTCTTCAGGGGTGGTGCATCAGACTCTATTGTTTTTGAGTCACTCACTTGTTCAGCTTCACCGACGGGTGACTGTCCCTTATTTCTTCTTGTTTTTATGTTTCTTCTTCATTGATTGACAACTTTTTCTCAAGTGTTTTGATCTATGTTGATCTCATAGTGATGTGGGTGTTGGAGTCTTGTTGCTGCTACAGAACCAGCTTGGCTCTGTTCTGAGATCTTTCTCCTAGATCTCTTAGGGTGTTTACAACCCTAAACTAAGGTAAGTCACTCTCAACTTTACCTCCTCTTCCAGACTCAGTCCCCATAAAAATTATTTTCATCTTCTTCTTGTTGAACCTACACAAATAGATTCATTCTACTCGCTTATTCAATGTTTTCTGAACACTTCTTTCATTCTATTCCCTAGCCGGACAATTACCAAGCTCACCTCGGGTAAGATCCCCAGACTCTTTGTTGTTGCTTCTCCTACAAAAAACAAAAATGAAACTATGTACAAGGGCTCCTCTCGAGTTCCATTCCAACACATGATTCTCACCATGGATTCAGGAATCTCGAGGGGCCATTAATGTTTACAACCCAGAATGGGTGAAGAACTAATAACTTGCAAAATAGAAAATAAAGTAACTATTCTACTTACATGCAAAAGGAACTACAAAGAAACTTGATATCCACTAAACACACAGTCTAAAACTTTTCATTACTGGAAACAAAACAAAATAGTACAATAATCTGCAAATCTCTAACTTTCCTGTAGCTTCTCCTCTTCTTCAATCTCTACTCTCTAGATCTCTCAAATGAAGGCTTGGGATGTTATTAATAACCATCCTCTCATTGGAAACAACCCTAACTACCCATATATTTGCAAGCATCTCTTCAAGAACCATTACAACTGACCATACTGTCCATAAAAGACAAGACCCGCTTTTCATGGGCCGTTACGACTGACTTGGTTGAGCAACAGTAACATAAACCCAGCTCCAGTCTTGGCCAATCTGCTAGGAGCCAGTGTTGGCTGAGCTACTAGGCACTAGTGTTGGTCGAGCTGCTAGGCACCAGTGTTGGCTGAGTTGTAGTGTTTCTAAGTAGCTTATCCAAAGTTCCCGATGTCTTGGTTGGATTTCCAGAGGCTTACAACTACCTCACACACGCAACAAAAGAAACCAACTAAGAAACCTGTCTAGACATGGATTGATCTAGTAATATCCATCTTAGGGAAAAATGAATGACCTTCTAAGGTCCACACAAACTCTCCTGACCTAGCTAGAGTTGGTACATGCCAGAAATAAAGAGCTAGGGTTTTGAGTTAGGTGTGCTCCTACATCATACTCCCCCAGAAAAGAGAAAGGTTAATCCATTCTTAGATTGAGCATGTTTGGATCAATGCCCAACCTCTTGAAGTCTATTTCTCTGATCCAACTAGCATCAACATCTTCTTTGCCATGCCATTTGATAAGGTGTTCCATATAGTCTTTGTTCCTAGTCTTCTTGTAGACCCTTGAGTCTAGTATCTTTTTAGCTGTCATAGATGGAGTAGGGGTTAATTTTATATCTTTTAACTCTTGTATTACCTCTTGAAGGTTCTAATCGGCATCTTGAATTGGTCCTTTGTATGCTATCAAATCTGCAATGTTGAAAACCGGTGACAGCCCAATGTCTTTAGGAAGCTCCACCTTGTATGCATTGTTTCCATACTTTGCAAGTATCTTACATGGACCTGGCCTCTTCATATATAGCTTGTGAGGAACATCTTTTTTTAGCCTATATGTGTTCAAGTGTACCATCACAAAGTCTCCAATCTAAAACTAAACATCCCTCTTTGATGCATCCACCTTTTGCTTTACCTTTTCAGTATTTTCAATCAAGTTCTTTCTCACACTTTCATGGAATTATTTCATTGAATGAGAAAATTCCTTAGCATATCCACTACCATGCATTCCTTCCTTCAATTCTCTAAGTTCAAAAATCCCTCTTGGGTGAAAGCCATAAACAATTTCAAAAGGACTCTTACCAGTTGATCTGTTCACTGTATCATTGTATGCATATTCAGCTTGTCCAATGAGTTGGTCCCATGCTTGACCATACTCCTTTGTGAGGCATCCTAGAAAGTTACCAAGACTTCTATTGACCACCTATTTTTGTTCATCTGCCTGTGGATGATAGGCAAATCCAAAAGACAAGTTAGTGCCAAAAAATTTCCATAGGGTCTTCCAAAAATGGCTCATGAATTTGTTGTCCCTTTCTGAAACAATACTAAGTGGGAGTCCATGGATCCTCACCACTCCACAAAAAAACAAATGTGCAATGTTACAAGCATCATGAATGGTCTTACAAGGTATGAAATGAGCCATCTTGCTAAATATGTCCACAACAACAAAAATATTGTCATATCCCTGCCTTGTTCTTAGAAAACCAACTACAAAATCCATGCTTATTCATTCCCATGGCCTGGTTGGGATTGGAAGTGGTTGATAAAGACCTTCATTGGAAGATGTGCCCTTTTATTTTTGACACACTACACAACTCTCAATAAACTGTCTAACATCTCTATTCATTCTAGGCCAAAAATAGAACCTAGTGACTAACTCCTGAGTCTTATTGACTCAAAAACGACCACTAAGTGCTCCATTATATTTTTCTTGAATCAAATTCTCTCTCATAGATCCTTTAGGAACACAAAGTTTACCTCCTTTAAATAATAAATCATTCTGAAAGGTATATTCAGAAAACTCACCATGAAAATTGTTTTTAAACTCCTTGCATACCTTGTAGATTTGGCAAAAATCTTCATCTTCAGCATATAGGTCTTTGAAGCTATCAATACCTATGCTTTATAGCTGATGTAACCACCTGAATTTGGTCTGTTCTAACTATGGACCCTATTTGCCCTAAGTGTGATCATACCCTCGATTATGTCCAAACGACCCTGTTACTGCTTGGCATAATTCTTCAAATCAATTTAATGTC
>MU227713.1:3327668-3340460 GCA_018584345.1 Thuja plicata | reverse complement strand
TTCACCCTTGCTAATCTAATCCTAATCCTAATTCTAACCCTAACCCACCTCCTAATGTTGTCACATTCCATTAAGGAATGATTAACAACTCAACCCACTTGAGAAAGTCCACTTTCTCAAGCATGACCTTCTTAAATTCCACCTTCTTAAGCCACCCTCTTACACCCTCCCCTTGCTTCTTTAAGGCTTTCATTAATACCTTATTAATGAAGATGCCTTAAGCCTATGTCTCCTCCATGCCTTATTAATTCTCAAGGCATTAATGGTTCTTACACCACCATTAATGAGTCCCTTAACTCATTAATGAGCCTTGTCTCCCCTCTCTCTCTCTCATTCTTCTATAAATAGAAGCTATTTTTGAGAGAAAATAAGCCTTCACATTATATTCTAAATGTATTGTTATGTTGTTAGATTAATCTTAGACTCATATTTCACTTCATAATTCATGCTTTTACATTGTTCTTATTTCCATTCTTAGAGCTAGAATGCATGTTTTCTTATCATTTAGCTTGTTTTCAACTAAAATCCTTCATGCTAGGCCGTATATGTCACTAATTGTAGCATAATTTGAGGGCTATTATGTTACTAATCACACTCTTCTTAGTTAGAAGGCAATAGGTCGATATTAGTTGGTTGTACATGCTTATCTAGCCTTTTTGAGCTAATGTAATGACTTATTGATGTGTTGTGTCTCTCTTATCAGGTACAAAATATATACACATTTCTGGCGCCCACCGTGGGGCTCAATTTCTGACTTGGCCTCATTTTCCAACACTTTTTTTCTAATTTGCATGCTCAAAATTCTATCACAAGATCGTTTTTAACCTTTCAGGATTGCATCCGGGATACGCCCTCGCACTGCAAAAAATGAGGCTCACATCCGTGATTTCCCGGGTTGTTTTCAATTTTGGCTCACATCTAGTAAGCATGGGATCGCATCTGGTAAGGAAGCTCGCATACAGTATGTTGCATCACATTCAGTAGAATTTTAGGCTCGCATCTGGTTAGAAAGTTTGTGCATTTTGTTTGCCTAACTCTAACATTTCAACAAGTTGTGTTTTTGGTGTTTTGCAGCTTAACAAGTGATTACAGGTTTTGTTCAGGAGTTGGAAGACATTTCTAACATGTGTGGTTGCAGGATTTTTCAATTTCTTTCAAATACTAACCCCTTTCAAAGTTTTTCAAACTTAAAGACCATTTCTCCACACTTGCTAAAATAACCAGATAATATGCTCTTTTCCTCTTGAGGAAAATTAGAAAGTCGGACGTTGTCTTATCATTTGTAATGAAATTTGGGGGTAAATAAACAAGCAATCACATCATCTAATTCAATTTGGGACAGTAAATGAACAACACAAATCACTAAATATGTGGGATCAAAGAACAAGTTCAATCATATAATTTCTTTTTGGATTAGTAATTGAACAAGCAACTCACTAAATTTTGTGGTTAATTGAACAAGGCAACTTTCCTTTTCAAGCATCTCATTTTCTTTAAAATAGGAACAAACTAAATTGATCTCAACATAGCTTGAAGGAATGAACATTGCTTTACGTGTTTTGGGAGAAAACGGTTTAGATTAGGAGAGTATTCTCTTCTTCTTCAGAAGAATCAGAAATCCAGACATCCAAAGCTCACCAATCCTGGTTACATACATTTAAACAGTAGAGGGCCTGTTGGTTGAGGAAAAAATCTCCCGGGAATGACCCAAGTGAGGACAAGTTTTACGCCAACCCTTCCAACTCACTATAAATAGTTGCTTCCTCGTAGGCTAAAGCCTCGGAAGACGGAACTAGTTTTGTTCTTAGAATTTCAACATCATTCCTTGAACATATATGGGTATATGTAGACCAGAGCCACTTGAATCTTGCTTGCGAGACTACATATATTCGGGTACTCATAGGGCTATACGCCTAAATGTTTCCTTGTGCAATTCTATGGGGGACAGTTTTGAACGGATTGCCCAATAATCTACAACAACTTCAATTGAAAGAATTCCCAATTCATCCCCAAAAGGGTGATAATCTTTGTGCAAGGCAAAAAGTAATTGCCCCAAGACACTCGTCATATTGTGCCCTCACTTGCGTTTGGAGTCGGCTAATACAGTATCATGACTGGAGCCATTGCGTGCTTGGTGATGGTTATATTTTGATTAGCATTTGAGTGTGTACCTAAGTCAACGAGCAAAGATTTTCATCCTCCACCTAGAGAATAGGAAAAGATGAGTGTTTTTTTTACCCTCCTAATAATGCAAAACTATTTGATGTGTTCAAAAGATCATTAAAAAGATAAGCTCCTCAAAACAATCAAAAAATTTCAAACCCTAGAGTACAATTTTTGTTTACACATTACGACACCTCCTAACACAATCTGGAAACAAGCAACTTCACGCACTTTGAAAACAAACTTTTTAGAACTGACCAAAACTAACAAAGACATCATAAGACCACATCCTATATTTCCCAAGTCACATGCAGTGTTTAGGATCATATTTGGTATTCTGGATCGTATTTAGTAAGCACAAAGTTGCATCCAGATTCTAGGATCGCATCTAGTACCATTAGAGGCTTGCATCTGGGAGCTCCCATTCAGGGCAGGGGGTACTTATAGAAGGTTTTCTTAGAAAGTCTCAGTTGATTAGGATACCATTTTTTCTCATTAGTTAGTTCCTATTGTCTCTTCTGGTCTCCCTATTGTATTTTCAAAACACTTTCGAAATGTCTACCTTGCATGCTTAGACAGTCCTTCATGATTAGTTCAATACGTGTGGCCTACCCACTTTCTACCAACAACTTGTTCCTAGCTCACTATCAGGGCATTCTAACCCTCTAACGCTGGAATCACTTACATCCACCAACAACAAACAGTTACTTTTACCTAGACACGCCCACTTGAATGATCTGAAATCCTTACTTGCACTATTGGGAAACATTAACAAAGTTGAGAAACAATTTCATGGTTAACACGAGATGCAACAAGTACTCATCTAAAGGATTGAAAGTGCCTCCTAAAAATCCACACTTTCAAGGAGAAACTTCTTGTAGGTCTCTTCTCGATCTAGATTCCCCTCAAATGGATAATGATACTCGTGGATGGAATGAGGATTTTGAAGATTATAATGATGGCAAACACGAAAATCCTGAAGACACAGATGAGGAGGAAGGACCCAAATTTGAACATGGCCCATTCAGATCAGATAGTGACAGAGAGATCCCCGAAGATGAATACGAAAAACTCAAACAGAGTAAAAGGTTCCACAAGATATTGGAACGGATAATTGATGATGATAAAGAAAAATACTTCCTCCATCTAGCATCCACAGGTGTCAAGTTACCCAAGGATTATAATGTAGAAAATCTCAAAGAAAAGGAGGTACCAAACCCAATATCTATTCTCACCAAACAGCTCAATCTGATGCAAATAGAGCTCACAAACCTCAAACAAGAGAAGGAGAAACCCAAAACACAATACTCTTTGGACGCCATTTGTCCATTTCCTTTTGACAAGAGTGTTACTATGGTCTCGTTCCCCCCCAACGTGGCAAGGCCAAAGTATGACAAATACACAGGAGAGACTGACCCCCATGATCATGTAAGAGAATTTTGTGCTCTAAGCATCGAGTACATGCATGAACCTACATACCTCATGTGACTATTTCTAGGAAGTCTAGGAGGTAATGCCATGGAGTGGTTTTCAAAACTAAACCCTAAGGTCAAGACATTTGAGGATTTGATCCAACGGTTCATTCAACATTACTCCTACAACATCCAACACAATGTAACTATGATGGACCTATGTAAAACCAAACAATGAACTAGATAATCATTCATACACTTCCTCCAAAGATGAAGAAAGATTTTTGCACGATATTCAAGGGCCATTCCCAAAATGGAGAAGATGGAAATCTTCGTTAATAGCCTAGTGCCTGAATTGAACTATGCTCTACAAATGCAAAACTCTCCTAGCTTTGATAGAATTATTAAAAATACCCTCCATATTGAGGAAGTCATGGTCAAAAGAGGGGAGATCACCCTTCAAAATGAAAACAAAACCAACAACTCCAAATCCAAGCCTAAATGGTAGAAACAAAACAAGAATGTTGTTAATGATGGAGTAGTTGACACCTCTAACATTAATCCTAAACCTGAGGCATTTAATCTAACCAATGGCATGCAAGCAAGCAAAGATGCTAAGGTAACACCTCCCATTCCCAAAGCAAACAATGATAACAATAAGGAACGAACATGGACTTTGAAACCCCAGCGAAAATTCACTCCTTTGCGGGAGCCTCTTGAGACTATTCTGAAAACACTATTGGATAACAAAGTTCTTACAATTCCTGATACTGAACCGTGGGAACCAATGGTCAAACTCAGGTGGTGGGATGATAATTCCTATTGTGTCTTCCACAAAAATAAGGGACACAAAACTAATAATTGCCTCAAGCTTAAGCATGTCATCCAAGACCTCATCGAAGGAGGTAATATCAAAGTAGATGGACATACTACCAATGAGGATTATACAGCATTCAACAAACCCTTTCCTAATTACAATCAAGGAGAGACATCTAGAGGGAAGGGTGATGAGGTCAACTACACCTATTCCAAAAATGACAATGTGATTAATATGCTTGACATTAAA
Organism: Thuja plicata; assembly: GCA_018584345.1. Taxonomy (NCBI): domain Eukaryota; kingdom Viridiplantae; phylum Streptophyta; class Pinopsida; order Cupressales; family Cupressaceae; genus Thuja; species Thuja plicata. The sequence goes on along the minus strand of MU227713.1, from coordinate 3,335,819 downwards.
ACTGAATCCATCAATGTGATCACAATTAAAGGTGTCTCATCCTACTCAAATGTTGTAACACAGAGGCAAGCATAGGTTACAATCAAAGGACCTCCAAAATTCACATCAACGTCAACATCTAAGGTTCCTATTGTAAATATTCCTAAACCAGCAACAAGACACATGGTCACTATGCCTAGAGAAAAATATGACTTGGTAGACCAATTGCAATGAACCTCTGCCAAAATTTATATTTTTGAATTACTCAAGATATCCACGGTACATAGGGAAATCCTAGAACAAGCCCTACACGCTGCTAATGTTCCAAAATATATTCACATAGGCAAGTTCCAAGCGATGGTCAATCACATCTTAGTGCCACATTACCTCTCCTTTTCTGAAGAGGATGACAAGTCCTTGACCCATCCACACAATCAACCCCTCCATATTGAAGTCCTTATTCATAAATCCCATGTTAGACGCGTGTTGATAGATGGAGGCGCAGGATTGAATATCTGTACATTGGATCTAATCAGGAGACTAGGTCTCTCAGAACAAACAATTGACTCTAGAAACAAGATAACCATCAAAGCTTATGATGAGGAAGAAAGATCCTCCAGAGGTCTTATTGTTCTACCTATCAGAGTCAGACCGATTGAGAGGAACGTCATATCTCAAGTTCTGGATCTACCATTGGCCTACAATATCCTACTAGGGAGACCATGGATTCATGAAATGCAAGCTATACCATCCACTTATCACCAATGCATAAAATTCCCACATAATGGGGTGGAAGTGATGATTCTTGCAGATGCTAACTACACTTGCAACAATATCAAAGTAGGTAGCATGATCCCACACAACAAAGAGGCTATAGATGCAGATGCTCCAGAAACTACCAAAGACATGGTTATGAAGAGTTTTAGCAAAACCTTGAAACTTGAAGAAATGGGTATGGGAGAGTACAAGCTGGACCTAACTCCCTCACTAACAGAACTTCTGGTGTCACCGAGATCCTATGGAAAACCTTCATCGACATTGACACCCGTAGTATCCAAAGAGCCAAAATTACACAAAGCAACTGGCATGGTAAAGGCATCCGCATCTTCTTCAGATAACATAGAAGAACAGGCAATCCTGGACTGGCTTTACAAAGGAGAAACAGTGGAATCTGAGGTCAAACATGTGAAGATATCCCCAGAACAGTATGGAAAGGGATATGATTTCCTCACACAAATGGGTTACAAAGGAAAGGGATCTCTAAATGACACAGGACGAGAGATCGTTGAACCTATACACATGGAGTTCCGGAACACCAGAGATAAAATAGGACTTGGTTTTAAAACTCAATCTGATAAACCTACTTCAAAAGACAACCCGACCTCTGATAAAGGGAGTGATGAAACAGATGAAATAATACTAGAACCATGGCCTTATGAAAGATTATTACATGTTGGTATAGAGAATCTAGAATATCAAGGAGAACGCTATGTACCCAGCTTTGAGGTACCACAGGATCTTCACACTCCTTTACTAGCACAACCTCCCATTCAAGAAGTAGGAGACACCATAGCAACAATCACTCAAGAGACACCCCGACCACATAATTTACATCCTAACTGGGGGCAATTGGTCACAATTTCACATGTCCTCGATCTACCCCACTTTGATCTACAAACAGCTAATCGAGTACATCAGATAACCATTGTAGAATACTTAAATAGATTTGATGATGATGTCACAGACTCTCGTGACTATGAATAGGATCAGCTATCTATTGCCTCTGAAGATATTGGAATAGATACGACTCACATGTTTGTAGCTCCCTCAGCTCCTAGCAAATGATCTGACACTCCTCTCAATGATACTAATCCTCCTAAAGTAGAAGAAGAGTTTCATCCCCTGATCATTGATGGAGACACTGGTGAATACATAATTCTAGAAGAATTTAATAGGCCACAAGCAAGAAACCTCCATTTACAGAGAGATGATGATGAGATTTCTACTGATGAGTCACTAGAGTTTGATCCACATATGACTAACAATGACCCTTTTAACGACGATCTTACTCTTATTAATCTAAATATTGAAGAAATTAACTTAACAAATTGTGTCATGTTGGTTAATGGTCTTGATGCTAACACGATCCTATCCTTCACAGAATCTGACTCCCTAACATTGGTACATCCCGACCTAATTGATTAGACTGAAACAAATCCTACTCCTATCCTAGACTTTTCTAATGACCACTCCCTCGCTTGTTATCTCAATGCTTGTGAACCTTACCCTTCTTCCACCAATGCAAGGAGCGAGAACATGTCACAGGAGGATATCAGGTTTCTTAGTCAAAAACCAAAAAATAAAAAGAAGAAGCAAACTGATGGTGAAAACCACTCTGTGGCAGTATCAGATCCCAAAATAGTAAAGAAAAAAGACGTATCCAATGGTGAAAACCTCTCCGAGTGCCAAAGTATGAGACTCTTGATATCCTCCCAGAACACTTTCAGGAAAGGTCTTCGATATTGATTGAACCAACACAGCCAGTAAACTTGGGCACTGTTGGAAATCCTCAAATAGTTCATCTAGCACAATCTTTATCAGAAGAAGAGAAGGTATAGTTCATAGAGTTCCTAAAAGAGAAGAAGATTAACTTTGCATGGTCTTATACTAATATACCAGGGCTAGATCCTAATCTCATCATGCACCATTTGTCTATAGCTCCCGGGATCAAGCCCGTAAAACAAAAACTTAGAAAAATGCATCCTCATGTTGCATTATTGGTAAAAGCAGAGCTAGAAAAATTGTTGAAAGATGGATTTATTCGAGTCATTGCATATGCAAGGTGGATCTCCAATGTGGTCCCCATTTCTAAATTTGATAAATCTATTAGGATCTTTACAGACTTCAGAGACCTCAACAAAGCATGTCCAAAAGATGACTTCCCTCTACCAAATATAGACATGATCATAGATCTTACAACAGGCTTCTAGATGTATTCATCAATGGATGGATTCTCGAGCTATAATCAAATCAAGATTGCCCCTGAGGATCAAGAGAAAACCACATTCACATGTGCATGGGGCACCTTTTTCTAGAATGTCATGCCTTTCGGGTTAAAGATTGTCGGTGCAACATATCAAAGAGCCATGACAACAATATTCCATGGCATGATGCACAAGAACATGGAGGACTATGTCGATGACACATTGGCTAAATCTAAGGAGAGAGGTACTCACATTGCTGACCTAAGAAAGATATTGGATTGCATGGAACAGTTCCAACTCAGGCTCAACCTGAAGAAATGTGCCTTTGGGGCCCAATCAGCGAAGCTCCTATGATTAATAGTATTTGCGAAGGGAATCGAGGTAGATCCTACAAAGGTAAAGGCTATTCTAGAGATGGCTCCTCCACGTAACATCAGTCAAATGAGGACACTACAAGGGAGACTCCAGTCTATCAGGAAATTCATCTCTCAACTTGCAGATAGGGCACAACCCTTTACTAGGCTACTACATAAAGGGGTTACCTTCAAATGGGATGAACAGTGTGAAGCAAACTTCAGACAATTGAAGGGGTACCTAGCTGCTCCACCTGTTCTTATGGTGACTATTCATGGAAAACCCTTACTCCTATACATTTCAGCTACAAGTACATCCCTAGGAGTATTACTGGCACAAGAAGATGAAACAAAGAAAGAATGAGCTATCTACTACATTAGTAGAACACTAGTCACTTATGAGCTCAATTATAGCATTATTGAAAAAGCATGCTTAGTAGTCGTCTTTGCATCACAAAAATTGAGACACTACATGCTCTTTCATATAGTGAAGCTCATTGCTAAGATCGATCCTCTAAAGTATCTTTTGAGCAGAACAGCATTGACAACACGCTTGGGAAAATGGGTCCTAATTCTAAGTGAGTTTGACATTGAATATGTAGAACAGAGAGCTATCAAACGACAGGTACTTGCAGATCAATTGGTTGATTCACCACTCCAGGATGATGAACCTCTACTAATTGAATTCCCTAATGAAACAATCATGCATCTCACTGAATATCCCTAGAAGATGTACTTTGACGATTCATTCACTCAACGAGGGTCTGGAGCAGGGGTCCTCTTCATAATGCCACAAGGATACAAGATTCCCAAATCTTACAAATTGATGTTTCCATGCACCAACAATATCTCAGAATATGAAGCATTAATCAATGGCCTCAAGCTAGCTATGGAATGGAAGATCATAGAGTTACACGTGTATGGTGACTCCCAACTAATTATCAATCAAGTCAATGGGGAGTATCAAACAAAAGATGAAAAGTTGATGCCCTACAAGCAACTAGTTAATGATCTGAAGAAGTACTTTGTCTTTGTCACCTTCCAACAGATACCAAGATCAGAGAATAAAGCTGTGGATGCTATGGCTACCTTGGCATACATGTTACAACTTGAGGAGCATCAATTTTGCTATGACTTCTTGGTGGAAGAAATATCCTATCCTTCCTTTGATACCCTTGAATACCCCAAATCAATCTCGGTATGCCAGTATCATTGCTTACCTTTCCAACCAAACCATTCTCGCCAATCTATCCAGAAATGAGAAAAGATCCCTGATTAGGATAGCATCATGTTACGTCCTCATAACTAACAACCTATATCGACATGGTCTTGATGGTACACTTCTTCGGTGTTTAGAACTCAAAGAGTCTGATCTAGCATTAAAAGAATTCCACAAAGGTGTATGTGGATCACACTCGAATGGCTTTTCATTAGCCAAGAAAATACTCAGAGTAGGCTATTATTGGCCTACCATGGAGAGAGATGCTATTCAGTTTTCAAAAGCATGTCTTAAATGCCAAACACATGGAAAACTTATCCATGCTCCTGCCAAAGAACTTATACCTTTCATAACACATTGGCCATTTCAGCAATGGACCTTTGACTTGGTTGGACAAATATATCCCAACTCTTCAAATGGACACAAGTTTATCATTATGGCCACTGATTATTTCACGAAGTGGGTCGAGGCCATGCCGCTAATCAAAGCCACTGGCAAATAGGTGGCTATGTTCCTTCTGAACTACATTATTTGTAGATATGGGATACCCTCTTCAATTGTAACAGACAATGGGGGCCAATTTAAAAATTGAGACATTGATGACCTTTTTGAATAGTTCCATATTACTCAACATTTCTCCTCAATCTATTATCCTCAAGGTAATGGATAGGCTGAGGCATCCAACAAGAATATTCTCAAGATTCTACACAGAACTGTGAGCAAGTCTGGCAGAGACTGGCATCTACAACTAAATCTGGCACTATGGGCCTACAGAACAAGCATCAGAACACCAAATGGAGCCATGCCATTTGCTCTAGTCTATGGCGCGGAAGTAGTATTACCTATTGAGGTTGAAATCCCATCTTTGCGGATATCTTTAAAAGGTCTTTTTACTGACGAGCAGTACCGCATGGATAGGGTAAATTCTTTAGACCTACTAGATGAGCGCAGGAAACAAGCGTTCAATCATCTCAGGGTATATCAAGCACGTATGTCCAAAGGTTACAACAAAAATGTCAAACCACACAAATTTGAAGTAGGAGATCTTGTCCTCAAGGAGAATCCTAAGAACCAGTCTAACATGGAGCAGAAAGGAAAGTTTGAACCTAACTGGCTGGGACCTTATGTTATCACTGCTACTTTTGGGACTGGAGCTTATCAGTTAGCTACACCTGAGGGAGATTTTCTCCTAGATCCTATCAACACTCTACATTTGAAGCGGTTCTACGCTTAATGTTTGGCTAGTAGAGCCTGTACAGCAAAAAGTTCTTGCAAAATACCAAAAACATTTAGAAAATTGATCCTAAATAAATCCAAAAATAGTGGAAAAAAGTCCTACAAAAAGGGTATCCTTGGTGAAAACCTGGTAACAGGCGCCTTGATACTACAAAAACATTCAAAAAAGAAAAAATAGAAAAAAATTGAAAAAGATAAAAGTGCCTTGATGAGCACCTGGTAAAACAGGCATCTTGGTAGCAAAAAGAAAAAGAAAGAAAAAGGTCTTTCCAAGTGGTGAAAACCTGGCAATCAGGTGTCACTTGTGTTCTGCACTCCGTCTATCAATGCACTACTGATACTAGGCCTTCGCAAATTTTGCCTGTGCTCATACGCTGACTTCTATTTTCCTAAATGACTATCCTATCCTCGCTTGGGATTTGTCTACATTTACATCTTAGGAATAAGTCATCCTGCACTGGGGGCATCTTTGCTAGTATAGTAGGTTGCGGTTGCTAGGTTTCTCTAGGATGGTTTGCCTCACGGACATAATATTTCTTGATACATGCAAAATAATGTCATTTTCCAAAACAAGGGTGTCTTTTCAAAACATCAGACACAACATTTACATTAAGAGAGTTCCTACAGGGCTATATTGGATCACAAACATGAATCGATTATCCTATCAATGCACAGACATGGAACACCATATTGTTGGTATTACAATTTTTTTATTGATGAATCTCTACTGTGTTTGACATATGAATGAACAGGTACTACTTAAACACACAACTTGCTTTTGGTTTGATTATGATTCTTTTATGTCCTGATGATGTTTTCAACTAGGGGCATCTAAGTAATTATAAATTTTATTTGATTGATTCTCAATTGATAATTTATTATTTCTTAGTTGCTCAATGACGTATGCGCAAAGACAAAGAGTCACAAGGATAGGGGGCAAAATGTTTTATTGAATTTTTGCGTATGGTGATTGTTCCAAATGATCATATAAATTTCACCTAACTTGGATGTTTATGGTAAGAGCTGCCACTATGGGTGGATAGCCTCATATATCTCGATCTTTGTTATGTGTAAACTACAGTGAGGTTGAAACATTTTCCTTGTCTGTTTTCTAATCTATATTCTCACTAAGGTATACGAATCATAATGAACCCAAGGATATGAATTTTCAAGGTCATTGCAAGTCCAATATCTTGCCTTACTCAGGATCTATCATATTAAATGGAAGGTGACTATTTTGTTGTCATGGCTTCTATGCCTTGATGTCTAATTCTATTTCCGATATTCCAATAAAACATAGTATTCATACTTTCATAATATCAGTGGGTATTAGTAATTGTTGTACTATCTGATGGTATCCATTCCAAAAGTGCCCAATGATGATAAAAAGCTATACATCTACAAATCAGTGACAAAGTCCTAAGAGTCTACATATAGCTGCATTTAGAGATTGCATGATGCATTTTTGAAAGAACAACATAAGGATTTGAGCTCAAACTCCTTTCTATTCTTAATTCATCTGAAATCTAAGCTATTTGCATACCCATGCTTCTTGAAATTTCTTATCTATCAGGAACAAAATCAAACTCACCTTTTAAAGCGTGATTAACTTGGTACTCATGTGTTTACTCTTAAACACACCCCCGTTTCTTCACTTCTTATAATCCATTCTTGCTTCCCCTACCCAATCACTGCAAGTGATACATCATTTCAAACAGAGGTATTTCATTCTATTTCCTTCAATTTTGTTCCCCAGTGGGCATGATCACACTATCAATCAATTAAATTTTTTCTCGAAACAGCATTCAAAATGACTTCGTTATCAAACAAACTAGGGGCATGACAGTTTCCTTAACTAAGTCAGAACTGTTGGATAAAAATATTTGGTTCTCATGAGCTGGATATCTTATGTTTCCTCATTTTAGAATATTTTTATTAAAAGCTCCTGGCAGCTTCATACTGACTTTTTGGACGACAACCAAGTTCAGAATCAGTATTATCAATTTTTGGACGACAACCAAGTTCATAATTGGTATCTTTAAAATCTTTTATTGATCTTTGAATGACAACCAAGTTCAAAATCAATTTTATTAGTTTGGTTCGATCAAGTGCAAGACTGATCTCATCAACATTTCGTTCGACAACCAAGAATGGGATTCTCAATCTTTCTGAAGTCAAAATAAAAAAAAATTCTTTGAATCAATGCTCTGCTCGCACATCAATTCAAAGAGGAGAAAATGTAACCACCTGAAATTGGTATGTTCTAACTATGGACCCTATTTTCCCTAAGTGTGATCATACCCTTGATTATGTCCAAACGACCCTGTTACTGCTTGGCATAATTCTTCAAATCAATTTAATGTCCTAGGTGATTTTTATC
>MU227713.1:3293621-3306164 GCA_018584345.1 Thuja plicata | reverse complement strand
CATGTCAAGTGTCTCACAAAGACCATGGAGAGGAAAGAGGAAGGACTCATTCCTCATGAGGACTCTTGGTACAAGTGTCCCATGAGTCATCTTGGACTCTTAGAGGTGGCTTGAGAAGCTCCTTAAGGATAGGGATTGTGTCTTGACTTGGTGTAGGAGAAGACATGTGGTCATGAGACCAAATCTTATAAGGCCACATAGCCCTTAAGAATAGGACATGTGTGGGTGAGGATAATGATTAATTAATAATTAATAATAATTAATTATTTTAGCCAAGGTGATGTGTAAGGTGACTAGGTTTATGAGGTGGACTAGAGGACTTAGTCATATTTAGTGATTGTGTATTTAATTAAATCACTTTTAATAGGACTAATTTAGAAGACTTAGGATAAGAAGAATAGATTATAGTGAATTTACCTAATAAATAAAATAATTTATTAAATAAATAGAAGAAATAAACATTAATTAAATAATAAATATTTAATCAATTCATCAAGTCAACATTTATTAAATAATAAATATTTAATTAATTGATTAATCAACGAAGCCATTTTTTAGTGTATACACCAACGACCAAAGACCCACCAACCACCAGTAAAGAAGGAGCAGGATCAACCCCAGCAGGCACAGATCCACCAGCACCATCCACTAGCAGAGAAAGAGCATAATCAACACCAGGAGATTCAGAAACTAGAGTAATAGCCATCAAAGACCCAGCAGGGGTAGCAGGAGGCTAAACAGGATTATCCTTCATCCTAGATATAGAGGAACTTTTCAAAGCTGTATAATTTTTTGTGGAAGCGCCCTTCCACCAAGGAGTTGATTTCTTTTTCTTGAAATCCAAGCCACATTGAGCAGAGATGTGACCAATTTTAAAGCATTTACAACATTTGAATGGAATACCCTCGTAGTCAAGTCGTTGGATCCATGATCCTAAAGTTGATTCAATTTTGATTTCAGCTGGAAGACCCATCGAAGTGTCAAGATCAACTAAAATGCAAGCAACAGTAGAATGGTAAATGTTGTAGGAATCTTGATCTAGCATCAAAAAATCCCCCAAAGCCTCACCCACTTCCTCAAGGATAGAGTCATGCCAAAGATGAAGAAGGAGGTTGGGGAGTCTTACCCATATAGGGATCTTACTAAAGACTTATGTTGAAGGATTAAAATTCGGGTGCCAGGGTTTTACCATAAGCATAAATTTGTCATCCTCCCAGCAAAAAAAGTGATCACATAGGATCTTGGTTCTATCCTCAGCAATATCAAACTTAGCAATGAAAAACCCCTTTGTCAGAGGAAAGATATGAACAATACCTAGAATCGATGGTTCCCACTTGCGAGTAACCCATTCATGCAAAAGGGGGAGGCTAGGCCAGTTTCTTCAATAATGTTGTGCACACTTCATGAAAGCATTATATGATGGTTGTGAAAGCCCCATAGTTCCTCAAATTAATAATGTTATGGGTTAAGACCCTACACTTTCAAAGGAGAAGATAATGTTGCAACATGAAGAGAAAAGTCTTCAAGCATTAAAAACTAGAAAAGATGTGTCTACTTCTGACGCTCCTTCCCACTCTCGTAGGTGGTGCCAACAACATACTGGTTCCATTTGGCCTAGAGATTCTCGCTCTTGGGCCCCAAGCCAACATTCCCCTCCACGTCGTCGCTCTCCCCATCTTTCGTAGGCTCCACATTGCCCCGAGTTTCTCCTTCTGGTTGGGGACCTCGGCCAATACCCACTTGGCCACCAGCAACCACCTCTAGTTGGCCAACGGATGGAACCTTAGGTTGGCCTTTGATGAAAGATTTCCCTCGGCTCTCTTTGGCTATTTTACCACGCAAAGATGAGAAGGAGGAGGATGAAGAAAATGCAGACGGTTGGACTCTTCCATACCCTGAACCATCTCAAATTGCAGGTTAGGGAGACAATAATGACGAGCCAAACCCTCTACCTTCCATAGCCACTGCTTTGGCGGATTGAGGGCTTCTCTTTCTTTTGTCTCTTTTGATACTTTTTGTTTCTTGGCTTTCTTTGTAGTTTCTGAGAAATGCCCATATGACATTCTGGTTTAGAGCCTAAGCCTTGTTTTTTTTGGATAATTTTGAGAGTCGACTACGTTTTCCTCTCAAACTTTATTTTGTAACTCTTGGACTCTTTAATGATTAATTAAATATTTGGTGCAGTATTTACATCAAAAAAAAAACTTTTATCATTAATGTTTCTATTAGATAGAAAAATGAGCAATAAACAATATGATTATCAAAATTGCAATCTAATGATAGATCACACTAACAGCCACTTATTTATCTAAGTCTTATTTATCAATTCTTTATGGCAGTTTACAAAAGTTAGTGTACATGTCAAAATAATAGCTGACATCTTTATTAAATAATGTGCATTTTTTACTTTGTGACTGCCACTAATCGCCTGGTTGGGGGCACTGCCCCCTGCAGCCACTGATCGCCCCTAGACCCCCTGCACTTCCTTGTTAGTTGATCAGGGGAGAAAGCACAGCTGAAAAAGTTACCAATTTTATGCTCAGCAACATGATCAATCACATATCAACGCTACCAATTAACCATAGTCGTAAGCTTTAACAATGTAACAGAATTTGGAAACATTGACAAAGGCAGTTCAGATAGCTTGTCAAAAGCTCTTTTTAGTACAGTAGAAAATATGAACATGGAGTTTAAAAGAATCTAACTCAATCTTTCATGTTCCAACCGGCAATCTATCTAATCAAATAAGTCTGGTAAACCCCAGAGAGACTTGTGTAGATTCTGTGAATTAAAAAGATGAAGGTAATAGAAAAAAGGAAAATGTACAAAACCCAGCGAGAATTGAATATGGTATTGTGGCAAAATATGTTTCAGTAGCTCAGAAGGGAGGACATTCCCACCAAGGTGGACTATGCCAATACACACTCCATGCCCAATTCTCACCAGGAGAATCGGACAATCAATATGGTATATCTGCCTATTGCTAGCATTGGACATTAAAAAATTGCCCACGATCTAGCACTAGACAAGATTAAGCAGAGGATTGTTCAAAACATCAGCAAAAATTTAGTAATCTTCATATGAGCATAGACCCCTTAGCTAACAAGGCGTTTTTTAATACAAATGATAATTACAGTAGGGAGTCTAAATCTGGAGGGCCTGTTGAGATTAATCCTCATGTCAAAAAAGTTACATTATCTACATGAATGTGATGCAAGGATGCAGATACAAAGAAAACAAATGCTACTAAAGAACCTGCAAAAAATTTAAAAAAAAAAACTATATATTTGAGCATAATGCTGACACCAGCTCTACTATGCTCTCCCTGGTTAACTCTCGCCATGGATAAAATGATGCCCATGGATAAGTCTAAGACAGGTGTAAGAATAGGGGAGCTGAGGAAGATAACCCAAGTGAGAAGGAAAACAAAGAAGCAATTACAAGGCATAAAGACAATAATGATCCCAATTTGATCTCCCTATCCAAGATAACTTTGGACACGAAGCTATTGTCCAGCTGGATAGATTGGATACTAAAGCCACAGATACCAAGAATACTGAGACTATTTATGAGTCATCAGTTAGGAAAAACTCTAGCATGAAACAGTTTGCTAACACCAGATCTGTTATGTTTTCCTTGACTAATGTTGACCATGTGCAAAGGGATGCCCATGTGATAGTCTTAGAAAGGTGTAAGAAAAGGGAAACTCGGGACAAAGCCACACCTATAGGAGACGGCAAGAAAGAACTTACAGGACATAATGATATTGAGCCCAATTTAATCTCCGGGCCTAAGTCTGGTATTGGACGGGATACTAATGTCTATTTGGCAGTCTGACAGTCTCAATCAATAGATTATAATGAGATTGACAGGAAAGGTTGGAACAAAAAGAAAGGGCCGGCGAGGATCATAGGATCCCTATCTTATGGTAGAAAGATAGAGAGGAAGGTCATCCTAGCTCTAGCCTCTTCTCCAATTCATAAAGGAAATACAACTCCAAATCTCTTCCCATGGTAAATGGGTGGATAATAGTATAAAAGAAAAAGAGGAAGCAAAGAAGCAAAGAGATCTTAGATTCATGTGTCCTAAGAGGATAGAGAAAGATGACAAGGTAGCTAAATGTTTTTCATAAATTTAAGAAGCTAAACGATGCCCCTCAAATGATGGTCAATGATGAGTTTTAATTGCACTAATTGAAATGTGAGAGGACTTGAAAGTTCAAGGAAGAAATGTGTTGTGAGGAGGTATCTAAACCTTAAAAGGGTAAAAATGGCATACTCTTATAAGAGGTCAAGGCTATTAAAATATCTCTTGAAATTACTCTTAGATTTATTTGGAAGGGTACTTTCTAACACACTATTGAAAATGATATACTGAACATGATGAAGGCAAAGGGGTTCAGTCAACAAGTGGCCATATTCATTTCTTTGTGTATCTCCTTATCATAAAACATGGATTACCATTGAAAAAGTAAACAATAAGTTTGGCATAATCTCAATATATTCTCCTAATGAGCATAGTATAAAATTTTGATCTTTAAAGGTAGATGTGTACCCTTTCAAGATATATTGTGGAATGAGATTTTAACATGATTGAAAATAGCAAGGCTAAATGGAGGGGAATCAAAATGGTTTGGAAAGATAATGAAAAATATTTTTGATACAAATGAAAAATAAGCTCAACCTTTTTTTATATGTTGGAAGGATTAAAAAGGGAAAACATGAGCATTTGGTTCACATGTTGTGACCCCCAAAATGGAAACAAGATAACATGTTGAAGACTGCTTCGATTTTATACTAACTGAAAAAAAAAAATCAGCTTTGATCAAGTTGAAAAAGGGGGTAAGGTCAGCCCAACATATGATCATGGCAAAAATGTCGATAGATAGCAACATAAAAATTTTAAGAGATGGGAGAAATTCCTTCTGAATACCAAGTTGTTGCAAGATAAGGATTTAATGAGGTTGTCTTCACTCTAAGAGGGATTAATAAGTGATTATTAAAGGATAAGCTGGTCATCGAAAGATGGAACTCCAATGTCAAGAGTTGGTTAGTTTTGCATCAGAGCTTAGGTAAGAAGAAAGAAAATTGAAAGCAATCTTCAAGAGAATCTTTCTAAAGTTGAATATGAGTTACAGAATGAGCCATTTAATATAAACCTAAATGAAGAAATAATCTCAACCAAAACCTCATTGGAAACCTACAAACTATTCAGACACAAGGACCAAAAACTAGAGCAAAGACGAAGGCTAGGCAATAGAGATAGAGGATCAAAATTCTTCTTGAGATACATTGAGGAAAACATAAAATGAAAAATTGCCAATGTTTGGTCACAAAAAAAATCTTACCGCTAACCCAAAAGAGGATAAATACCAACTCGATAGCTTCTACAAAAAAAAAGCTCTTTACACTTGAGGTAATAGCACTCAGTGTGACACTACTCAAAATTTATATAGAAGTATAATACCAAAGAAAATCTTCAAGGAAATTGCAGACTCCTTGAACAAATAGGTTATTCAAGTGCTAAGCAATGATAAATCTCTAGGAGCATATGGTCTCCTCATTGAATTCTAAAAATTTGGAATGGGTGAGTGATGACTTGTTGGAAGTCTTCAGAGAAAGCATTGATAATGACTCCTTAAGTAGCCACGTCAATAAAGGAATAATCAAACTACTACCTAAAGAGGGTGACAAATCCTTAATTTAAAAGTGGGGGCCCATTACCCTTCTCAATGTCTCCTATAAGGTTGGTGGATATTTTCATTTCCTTTAGTAGTACCAAAAAAACTAGATTTATTAAAGGGAAATATATTCTCAAAAACCTCCTTACCAGTTGGGAAGCTATGGAGGGGGCAAGATTTTCCAGTCAAAATATAGGCATGTTTCTCCTTGATTTTGAAAAAGCCTATGATAGGATGAAATGGCCCTTCCTGATGATGACCCTCACGGCGTTTAGGGTTCCTAATGGGTTATATCATATGGTTAGCATCTTAATGAAGGATGTTGTTGCAAAAGGTGATGTGAACGACTCTTTGTTAGAGAAATTCTACCTAGAGAAGTCAATTAGAAAAGGTTGTCCTCTCGCCCTAGCCTTGTTTGTGATTAATTTTTATGTTGTTTTCTATATATTTAAAGAATAGACCATAAACCCCAAAATAAAAGGAATTTCCCTCCCGAACAAGAGCACCACCTACATATTCAATTTGTTGATGATACAACACTTTTTGTTCAACTTGAGCAAAATAATTTTGATAACCTAATGAAAAAGCTAAGTCATTTTCGTGTTGTCGCTAAGGCAAAGCTATCAAAAACAAAATGTATGTTGTTAAGTAGGGAATGAATGGATACTCAAAGCCCTAAAAGGGAATGATTTGGGGAAGGTGGTACTAAGGAACATTATTCAGTTGGCTATCCAAAAACATGCCAAATCTTGGAAGCTTCTTCCATTTGTGACCTCTTGTTTGGTAGCTTTGATATCTCCCCTGTTGGTTCTAATGTCTTCAAAAGCCTGTGGGAAGGCTAGGAGTAGTATAGATTAATAAAAATCAGCAAGCTTAAGGATAATAATAGACTCAATTTACAAGTTTCTAAATCATTGTGGTGGAATTTATTACATAAAGGCAGTGTAACACGGGTACTGGGGACGTCGGGATGGCGGAAAAAGGGCTTCAATTTGGGGATGGCGGGGGGAAGGTGGCCAACGGGGTGCTATAATATACTATATACATATAATACTTGAAATTCTAGTTATGAAATGATATATAACAGTATAAGAACTAATAATACCAAATACTTGAACGTAGCAAATATCCAATACGAAATACAGTATACTTGAACATTGAACATTGAAGTTTTCATTTTGAACATTGAATATCGAATTACTAAATACTATTAAATTTTTAAATTATCGACAAATAGAAGATTTTGGTTTATATTATATCATAAATACATCCCAGCAGTGACTTGGTGGTGGGAAGGCAGCGGTGGGGGGACAAGGGGATGTCATGTTAGACTGCAACGAGGATTTTCAGCAAACTCTTGGAGTAAGAAGGGTATCAAGTCCCTCAATGAAATTCTATGTAATGGGCAGTTGAGATCTTTGGCCTCCCTAAGCTCTAAATTTGATTTGTCTCCATCCAAATGGGGCACTTATTCAATAATCATGAAGTCTTTAAAAACATTTCAATTTCTCATTCTTTGTGGTTCTAATAGTGATATATTTATTCTCTCAAGTGGTTTGATGGATCAGACTGAGATAGAGTTAGCACCAAAAATGTATACAATTCCTTGCTAGAATACATGGACATCACCCACTATCTCAATAAAATTTGAAACCTCAACTTATCTAATAAATAGTGGTCCAAAAAATTTCACTTTATTATGGTCGAATATGCTTGAACCTAAAGAAGCATGTTTTATGTTGTAAAAATTGTTGTGTTTTCTCTTCTATTAGTATAAACATTTGCAAGATCTGCAGAAAACCTGAAACTATTTAACATATTTTCTTTGTGTAGTAGTGTACCTGATATGGACTTTTATTTTTTATAATTATTTTTGGTTTCTTTCAATTAAAATTTTATGGTTTCATGGGAAAAGAGAAATGAGGAATGGTTCCAAGGCATTAGGAAGGTATGTATTGAATCTAACAGAAGACTCACCTTTCATGATATTTCTATGCAAGTGAACCATGGAGATATCCAAAAAAAATCAAACTAATAAAAACTAACATTGTGGATGAAAAAATAAATAAATAAATATGTGATGCATTGGATACTCAATACATCAGACATCCCCTTATCATAAAAGGTTACTATTAATTTCAAAGGAAATACAACAACAAATATTTTATGGAGACACTGAAGAAGGAACTAGGGCAGAGTGAGAACAAATTTTCATGTCAACCAAGGAGGGGATTTTTCAATTGAATTGATGAGTTCCCACAAGGGCCTTTCAAAAATTGATATACCTTTGGGGTGCAATGATTTAGACTCCTATATTGACAATAGATATTTCAAGTGTGGCCAAAAACAACTACAATTTTATTATATATCTTCGATTGTATGCTCTTATAGGCAGTTTTGTAATTTTAAACAGCTATAGTTCAATACTTAGATTAGTCTTTTTGCAACTATAAATGACTCATTTTGATATTCATACTTCTCATTCTAGCCTTGCACGGCCAGCAATCTGTAATAGCATATATTAGTGGCATAGTCTGACCCTGTGTGGTCTTGCAAGTAGTGACATTGTATCGATGATATAAACAAGTTATATATGATATTCATTTTTGCTATGGTACTAGGTTCATTGGTCTTGGGCCTCGATACCTATCTGATTTGCATCGGGTACCAAATCTTAGTCCAATCCATCTATGGGTTTGGTCAAGGTCAAACACGAGTCAAACTTAGTAAACCCATGCGAACCAACTATGAACCTGGTGGGAACATGTGCCAAAAGACCTTTTTTGCTAATTTAATTGTTTTTTGAAGCCCGCAACCCTAAAAAGGTCATTCTAACTTACTTAAGTTGGTTCTTTTGCTCATTTGTTGTGCAAACAGTTTGTTTTCTCTTGAGATGGAATAAAAAAGAATACAAAGGGGAGTTGAAGATGTGTGATATAGATCCAAAGCATACAGACTTAGATGCTTCAACTTTTTAGCTTGCAGTTGCTACATTTGAGGACTTAGAAAGAAAGAACCATATTGGTGCAGTTGCTACATTTGAGGACTTAGAAAGAAAGAACCATATTTTTGCAGTTGATCCCATTGGCATTGCCATTGTTTGTGAATCAACTAATGTCATTGATGATGATGATGATGATGATGATGAAAAATATTTAGATAATCCATTTGATGATTGAAATTAGTACAAAGTTCCAATTGTTTTTTATTAAGGTAACATCAGGTTTTAAAGGAGCCCCAAAACCTTGTACACAAGAGGAACTTAAAATATAGCAATAGAAGTTCCCTTAACCCAACAAAACTGCCTAAACAGAAGGCCTAAGCGAAACAAACATTCTGAAAAACATAGAAGAGACAACTCCAAAATGCAACAAAGTTCCAATTGTTGGAAGTTGAAAATGATACTTAAACTCAATATTATATTTTAATATTCTGAGATTGCACTTGAAGTATATGATGGTATGATGTTATGATTAATGATGCTATAATTGCAAATTTATGGTGTTTTTTTATATTAGTTATCTACTTTCCATCCAAAAAAATTTGGGAATGATTAAGTTTTACCTTTGACCATGTCACCTTGATTCATAGATGCTAAAAGGTCCATGTATTTGTATTTTTTTGTAATGATGCTCCATTATATTGAATAAAATATTTATCTTTTAATCTAAATTTGTGATTAACTAAAACAATAGTTCTTAAATAGGATTAATCATCCAAAAATATTTTATCTAACAATGTAGAATTTACATGAGAAACATCTATTGAAAGCAAATGGCACAAAACAAATTCACCTCTATGAGCATCACCTAGACGCAATGAGTACTAAGTGTTTCATTCATTCTCTAATAAAAAACTACACAGTTGAATTCTGATAGCAATATCACAAAATTCCACATGTCAAAAATATGGTTTATGTTCACAACCTCTATTAAGGATATTCAACAGTCACGGTTGAGGGACTGTAACTGCACCTTACTAAATGATGGAACCTTCAGTGTCGAGCATAATTGATTTTACAAAATAGTCCTTTGCAGATTAACATAATGTAAACTGTCAATTTATGGACTACATGCATGACAATGATAATAGCATACTAGTATGTATATTATGCTTGAAGTGATTAGAGACATACAATGTTGTTAATTCATGAAATAAATGGTGCAAAATATTCTGTCAATTCTTTGCTAAATGCTTTGTCTAATTTTTTGCTAAATGCTTTGTCTAATTTTTTATTATAGTACTTCCCTGCATACTCTCCAAAAACAGTTTATTAAATACAAAGATTTTATGTGTAAGCTAGTACTGGTATTACTAGAGCAGTTCATCTGAACGTCAAAAAGCTCACCAATACTTGCAAGATGTACATGATTTGCCTTCCATTTTCTATTGCGTACTTCATATGTTACTAATGCTTTCTTGTCTTTCATATATTCCAGTAAAATCTTCACACTGAACATTTTTTATTTAAAACTACCTTCTAGCTTGAATCCTTGCCCATCATAATCCAGTACCTACTTACAGACATTTAGTAGTTAACTTAGCAATCCAATAGAATATATTTGGAAATAGACAAATGCTCTAGAATCATCAGTGTGTCAAGCTGTTTCCGCAGTTGCGTGAACCCCAAAACCTAAATAAAGTACGTCAAAATTGGGAATTGAATTGACCATCGCATACAACTTTGACCAATGCATTATTCAACACTAAAAAAATATAAAGCAATGTTGCTCAAAACTGTGAAGATTATATCTATTGTTTAGCGCTCCTTTAGAAATACTCTTGAAACACATTATACTACATCAATCTTAATCACAAAATGCTCAGCCAGAAATTTTCATGCTAAATATAATTGCGAGGCTTTTGCCCAGGGGCTGTTAAGTTGCTTGAACATCCATTGACCAGCTAATCTGCACAGATACTGCAGCAAAGACAACAGCCCTTCTGTTTGGGTGTTTGGAATTCCTAAGAAATCATGAAATGCCAACACCCTCTTGATATACTTTTTGCCGGTACTGTAGATTTATAGAATTCAACAGAACAAGTTGAAACCTGTGTACAGTTCTGAATTTGTAGACAAGTTACTAGTTATTACTCAGCTTTTTGTCTTGTGCGTCTTTCTTGCATTGCTTCTTCTCTGTACCGCTTTCTCCGCTCCTCACGTTGTCGTCGCTTCGTGACCTGTTCATCTTTAGCCTTTTTCAGCTCGTATGTGGTTCTTTGTTCCTGGTGCTGCAATTTACGCTTCTTTATCTGCAAGTATATAGGAGTTACATAATATTTTAGTATAAAGATACAGTATAAATCTTTCTGATCAGGAATCTGTCATAGAAAATGACATTCAATCTAATACTTGACGTAAAATCTTTGAAAGAAATTAAACAAAATAATTGCTTACTGTACTGTTATCATATACCTTTTCATTTCTTATTGTTTGCAGCTGTTGGACAAGAGTGTGAACTTTCCGTTCATGAGGTTCCATAACCACAGCACGACGATTTTCAAGTAAAGGGGTTTTTCGTTTTGGAAGATTTTTTGGCTTTGATTTAAAAGGAAGGGCTTGTTGCAATTTCTTCGGTATTTTCAACGCATTGAATTGTTTGGGTTGTCGTTCTATAGGCTGTAATGAAGAGAACAAATATGAGTTACAAGGTGATCAAATGTAAGAATATAAAAAGGTTTCCCAGTATAATGCTAGTTTCCTCACCTTGTACAAAGAATCCTTATTCACAGGAATAGGAAGAGATTGCTCTCTTCTGAGTTCTGCAACAGTTTTCATGCCTTTCCAGACATAATCACGAGACTGAAGAGATGTTGCCACAGGGTTAAAGAAACGTGGAATATCAACTCGAGTCCAAGCTCTTAAGAAAACTATATCACTCATGAGGATTTTATCCTCAAAAGTACACCTCACACTACCTTCCTTCCCTTGTCCAGACTTGACAGCCTGCAAGCAACATAAGATCATATTCATGTCACGTAAAAAACAAATTCAATGTATATGTTAAAGGAGAATTCTGTTGTGTTTGTAATTCTTTTTATAATACCTTCTTCACTTGACCTCGGATTCCACTAACTGTTCTGATAGAAGCGCCCTCAAACCTAGCCACTTCTAGAGCTGATGTGAACATGTCTTTGATAAAGGCCGTTTTTTTGTAGATTTTGTAAGGGTGCCCCACAAGTTTGAGCTTCTTAACAATCTGAACCGAATGGTTAAACTCTAATACAACACCAGTACCAGTGATCCGAAAGGATGCCTGCGTTAATGCTCGAATTAGTCAAATGAACCTGACACTCTGAAAGAATCTAAGTTGTGCCAGATAAAACGATAAGCTACTGTGAACACTGACAAACCTGATTGTTAGACAAATTTTGGAAAGCAACCATCCCAGTATTGGGAGGTGCAAGAGGGCCCCAGAATGTTGCGAGGCAATGCATGTGTTCTGGTGTGTATTTAAGCATTCTGTGGCGCCCGTTTCTATCCTCAAGTGAGTAAACAGGCAATGTTTGATAGCGCCTCCAACCAATAGAAACTACAATGGGGTCTCGATTCTTCAATACTTTCCTATGCCATCTATGCCTCTTCAATCGAACCTATAAATACATAAGCCAATGAAATCCTCATGTCTAAGCAACATATCATTCTAAGAAAGATTGGTTCCAGTGATAGATGACAGATAACAAACCTGCATGTATCCCACACTTTCTTCCCCTCTACCAATCCCTCCAACCAGGACTGGATGCCGTGGGTTAAAATATTTGACCATCTCGAAAGGCATAGCATGCACCTCCAACCTCAAGTATGAACCAGTTTGAAATCCTTCCATTTCAAGACGAGTAACCTCATCAATCTCATTAAGCTC
>MU227713.1:3277204-3290699 GCA_018584345.1 Thuja plicata | reverse complement strand
TGCTAATTTTAGTTGCTGTGTAGTTCTTCTCCTGTTCTTCAAATTTAAGCATTTCATGTTCCTCTTCACTGTTGTATTCATCACTTGGAGAAATATCCTTCTCATCCTTCTCACTTTGTGAGCCATCTTCACTGTCGCTTCCAGAAGAATCCTGTAAACAATAAGTAACATATTTGAATAGTGTACATGTCAAAGTCTCCTTTATCTTGTAAAATAAATCTTTTCAAGAAGCACAACACATACAAAATGCTAATTACAACTTATGGTATAATACTTTTAGGAATAGCTGAAATACTAGCACCCTATCTTTTGTACCAAGCTCATAACCAAATAAAGTATCAAATTTATAACATTTTTGCATTCATTTTTGTTTGTGTGAGAAAGCCAGCATTCATTTTGAATAAATTGAAATTATAATAAATGCAATTATTAATAATTTGTTCCAAGGCTGACTTGCCTTGTAGCCAACCTTGTGGTGGTTTGACATGTAGCCAACCTCAATGAGGTATGTATTTATAAGGGTGTTGTTGAAGGAGAAAGCATCGATTAGTTTATTAAATTATTTGCGAAGAGCATTACCATTGCGAGAACCAGCGCCTGAAGCCTTTTTGGAGTCAGCGCAGTTCATGGGCCCAGTTTTTCCCAGTCCCTGCAACAGGCCATCTATCTCTGCTTTCGACTCTTCGTGCTGGGGTAGGAATGTCCCATTGTACACTGCCTGCCTAACTCACTTTGTTCCCTCTTCTCTATGAATCCAAGACACGAATCAGACGCAAACCTGAGGAGTTCCACAACTGACAGGACGGAACCCTTGCCATACTACTCGGAACTGTGCAAGACCAATGCAAGGTGCAAAAAGGTAGGCTACAGGATAAATTGCAATTGGTCTCTTCCTTCGGGCATATGAGGTGAGATAACTCCTTGCACACCTCAGTCTATCTATTCATATGCTTGCACCTCTAAATGCAAGCATATACTTTGTATTGATTCCCACTGCCATTGACCAGTCCTGGGGCAAGTGAATCGTCCAAGTATGGTCTCCTCCTGTTTTTTAATGAAGATAATTGCATACCGGAATGAGTCATACTGTTTTTAGAACCTGATGTTTGCGTTCTGGGCACTTATATTCTATAGCAGTAGCATTGTGTTTTGGTTGGGAAATTATATTTGAGACATAAAGCTTATTTTGTTTCTTAAAACTTGTTGCTGTGATCTATTGAACTGATTATAGTTGTGGTCACAAAGTTCAATCTTGTAAATGAAGTTGTTGCAAACAAGATCTAAATATATATTTCCTGGACAAGGTGTATAACTATACATCAGAACATGTCCTAAGGAATCTGATCTTTGGTAGAAACTAACGTTTTTCTGGATTAATATGTAATCAGAAATTAGTTTCAAGTTGCAACAACTGTTATTGTGAAATTTTGTGCAATTTTTCTATTTGGTTATCTTTCAGGAGTATCAGAGCCACCTTTCTGCCAGTCTATCAATTGATGAGTGACAGGGATCAGAGATACAAGCAAAGGGAAAAGAAGAAGGCAATGGGTGATAGGGAGGAGGCAAACCCCCAAGAATTCATTAGAGAGATCAGATAGATCCATACCAGCCTGAGGGTTAGCATGAGGGAGATAATCAGTGTAACCCGGGGACGCGCACCCGGCCCAAAACCCCGGAGTACCTGGTACCAGGACGTCTCCGGGACGGGTGCTCCGCGTGCCGGAGTACCCCCATCGCCGCTCAAGCACCGTCGTACCGCGGCCGCACCCGTCCCCGCACCCCTTGGATACTCCGATACTCGGGTACTCCGGTACTATACTTGGGTACTTCAGGACAGTACTTGGGTACTCCGGGACGTGACGGGGTAAGGTCGGCCACTGGCTTTAAAAGGTCAATTTTTTTAAGTTTTTTAATACTTTTTAATTTTCTAATTGGTTCCTATGGAACCCTAAAATGATGTGGATCCCATATAGGGCCCTCTAAGCCTTCATATGGCCCTCTAAGCCTTCATTTGGCATCCTCATTTTGATTTGGCATTCATATTTTTCATTTTTGCAACAGCTGAGAGGAAGGAGTGAAAAAGAGTTGAAAGAGTGATTGAAGAGTGATTTTGCAAGTGATTGCAAGATCAAGAGGAGCAAGAGGAGCAAGAAGATCAAGATTCATCAAGCACAAGGTAGGGTTTTTACAATTTTCTTTGTTTTATTTTCAGATTTTCATTTTTTTTCTAAAACTAAATGTTGATAACTTGAATGCATTGTTTCAGATTCTCATTCTTCATTCTTGTTGAAGTATTTTTATTTGTGTAACTTGTTTGAAGTTTGAACTTTGATTCTTTGAATGCATTGTTCGTTTAAAAAAAAATCTAAATGTTTGAATGCATTGTTACAATGTTATTTTAAATTTTTTGTTATACTTATTAAGTTAGGCTGAAAGTTGAAACGTATTTCAATTTCTAAACTAGGCTGAAACTTCAAACTAGTTATTTAAAAATTAACAATTTATTTTTATTTTTTTAAATTAAAATGACTAACTAGGCTGAAATTTATCATTTTTTGAAATGCAGTGTCTAAATGGCCTCTAGTGAAGACATGGAATTAAATTCTAAGGGTGCAAGTTTATCAGAGTATGGGTCTGAACATGAGGAAAGTGACCATGGGGCTGATCCAGAAGCCCAATCTACATTTGTTGCACCAGGATCACCTTCTATTGATATCCCCTCTCAGATTTTGACACCATTTGCTAGGAGTCCTTATGATCCAAAGTCTCTTCTAAAACAATTTGCAGTAAGACTTTCACCCCCAACGAATACAAGTGGTGGCACGAGAAGATGGGAATGTAATTTTTGTGGCACAAAATGGTTTGGGAGCATTACTAGAGTTAATTCACACCTTCTCTTTTGGACTGGATATGGTGTGAGTTCATGCAGTTTCTTGTTAGATAATGAAAATGTCAAATTTAGAATTGAAATAAACAATTTGTGGGGCATTCCTGATGATAGTGCAGTTCCAGTGCCTAAGTCTTTGGCTGCTAGGCAACAGGTTCAAGCAATTCAGCAGTTACAAGGGCAGCAAGATACTTCTACACGTATCTTGTATCAGAGAGCAGGGACTATGTCAGAATCAGCTTCGGGACCTTCATCCATTCAGAGTTCAGCAGGGGAGAGCAGCAAGGGAAACGCAAGGCAGGAAGTTCTAGTAATCCCATTGCTGATTTGTTTAATGTGCACATGAAGGATCGGATAGACGATGCCATTGGTACATTCTTCTTTGCCAATGGCATACCATTGCATGTAGCTCGATCTCCTTATTATAAGGAGATGATGTCCTTGGTGGTGAAGGAGGGAGGGCCATCATTTGTGCCACCAAGTGAGCACAAATTCAAGACCACCACCTTGGATAGGCAGTATAACAAGATTGGGGTTTTGATGGAGCAGATGAAGGCATGTTGGATGGAGTCAGTTTGTAGCATAATTATGGATGGGTGGACGGACATTAGACATTGTCCACTCATCAACATCACGGTCACATGTACTGAGGGCACATACTTTCTGAGGGCAATTGATTGTTCAGGGCATCGCAAAGATGGTAATTTTCAGTTTCGTGTCCTTAGGGAGGCCATTGTGGAGGTTGGGCCACAAAATGTGGTCCAAATAGTAACAGATGCAACACATGTGTGCAAAGCTGCAGGGAGGCTTGTTGAGGCAGCCTATAGACAGACATATTTGGTGGACTCCATGTTGAGTGCATGCCATGACCAATGCACTCAAGGACATGGGGAAGATTGACTGGATTAAAGGAGTGGTTAATGACGCGAGAGATGTGCAGATGTTTATCTGCAATCACCACACTTCACATGCACTCTTCAGGAACTTTGCGAAGGAGTTCGTGAAACCAGTTGAGACCATATATGCATCATATTACATTCTCTTGGAGAGAATGGTTGAGTTGCAAGAGCCGTTGCAACTCATGGTTATGACACAAGAATGGAATCGGTGGACTGAGTCCAAATCAGAGCAGGGGAAGAGGGTGAAGGAGACAGTGAAGACTGATCAGTTTTGGAGTGATGCAAAATACATAGTTTCCATCATTACTCCAGTTTTCCAAGTGATCAGATATGGTGATGGGGATGCACCTATCCTTGGAGAGGTTTATGAGTGTATCAATTCCATGCTTGGCTAGATGAGGGTTGTTGTGTGTGAGAGGGACCCCACTTTAGCATTCTACAATGAGTACATTCAGCCTATCATTCACCGCAAATGGGAGAAGCTGAACATTCCTTTGCACATGGCTGCCTATGCATTGAATCCTAAGTGGTACATGCCTAGGCTTGATAGAGTTACACCACTTCGGGATGATGAGGTGAAGGCTGGGTTCTTTAGGTGCATTGGTAAGATGTATGATGGTGATACTGCTGCTGAGATTCGCTCTGAGTGGTCGGAATATGCCTCTCTTACAGGTAATTGCTGATTCAATATTTGTTATTTGCTATCTAGAGTTTAGTAACTTTAGTTTTACTATTGGGTATGTTTATGAAATTATGTTACAACTTATTATATTCCAGGTTACACTGATTTGGCAAAGATGAACATCAGAACTATGGCACAGAAGCATCTGATTTTGTGGTGGAAATGTCATGGATCACAAAAGTCAAAGATTAGCACACTGGTCATTTGATTTCTATCTCAGGTTTGTAGTTCCTCATCTTTAGAACATATTCAAGTTTTTAAATTTTAAATTTTTAAGTGAACTTAAGAGTTTTACTTTTCTGATTTTCTCACAAGGACCATTTGTTTGCTATCTCAGGTTCTAGTTCCTCAGCTGCAGAGAAGAACTGGTGTACTTATAGCTTCATCCACTCTGTTAAGAGGAACAGACTTACCTCTAAGAGAGCAGAGAAGCTAGTTGTTGTACACAGTGTCTTGCGTATTGTAGATCGCAAGACATGCGTGTACAAAGAGAGCCCAGTAGCACGATGAGATGTAGAGCCGGAGGATCCATCTCATATTGATGAGGACGAGATTGCAGCAAAAGCCAATGTAGGGCTAGTTGGTGTTCCTTTGGCGGAACTTGACCATGAGGAGTCCAGTAGTTCTAGTGATGAGGACGTTGGCTTGGGGGATGATTAGAGGCCTCCCTTCCTTACATTTTGACATGATTTTGTACTCATTTTGATATCAATCATGATTCATATCATGCTACTCATTTTAATCATGATCATCTTTATGATATTTCATATTTGAACAATGAATTTTGAATCTTTGATAGAATCATAGAACTAATATAATTTTATTATTATCATTATGTTACTATGAGTATGTATGTTACTATCATCTATGTTACTATGTTCAAAGTTCAATGGTTCTGGTTTGTGTTGCAATTTTCAATTTTGCTATGTTCAAGTATTTCAAGATTCCAAGAACCAATTTGGTATGTT
This sequence comes from Thuja plicata, assembly GCA_018584345.1. Lineage (NCBI taxonomy): Eukaryota > Viridiplantae > Streptophyta > Pinopsida > Cupressales > Cupressaceae > Thuja > Thuja plicata. Next base: position 3,285,263 of record MU227713.1, on the reverse strand, counting down.
ATATTGAAACATCATTTCATAATTAGCATTTCAAGTTCTATATGTATAGAATGCAGCACCACTGCCCCCTCCCCCCCCCTCGTACCGAAATTGAGGCCCTTTTTTTTCCGAACCCAAAACTCACCCTGACGTACCCCCACACCGGTGTTACACTGGAGATAATTCAACTTATAAGGGGAATGAGCCAGCAACTAAGTGCCGATATGCCCATTCATGATGGTGCTGAAGGTAGCAGTTCTGGTGGAGAAAAAACTTCAGCTAGTGTTGGGAGAGCTTTAGTTGATACAATAACCTTTAGGGCTAAATTTTTGGACAAAGAAGTAACAGTAGGTATTGGGGAAGAACAACCTAATTTAGAGCAAGACATGAAAAGATGGCATGATGCATACTATGCTTTAAGCCCTGCCATACGCAGTGATTTGGCCTTCAGGGACTTATATGAAATGAAGAAAGCAACTGGGCATGGGAGGAGAAGGTTGAAGAGAGGAAATACATTCAGCATCATTTGGGAAATATCACTACTCCGACTTTTGATGGTGCTGGTAATTCCTCAGCAAGGGTTTGGTTGCAGAAATTCGATACATATTTCTCATTGAACCGAATGCTTGAAGAAGAGGCTACCAAATTTTCCTCCTTACATCTAGAAGGAGTGGCTCACGAAGGGTGGTATCATGGCATGGTAACACAAGGGCATGATTCAATCACCACTTTGGAAATTCAGCCAAAGGTTTGTAGAAAGATTCAGCAGGAAGGATCTAGAAACTCGTTTAGAGAGTTAGCTCGGCTGGACCAAGAGGGTGAGGTGGAAGCTTATGCAGCAAAATTTCAGAGGTTCGTAGTAATGTTTTCTGATGTGTCAGACAAAAGGCTTATAGTCTTCTTTGTGGAAGGCCTAATGGAGCCCCTCAAAGGGTTAGTCACGGAATTTAATCCAAGATCATTACAAGATGCCATCAAAAGGGCTTTGAGTTTTAAAGATTAGGTGACTAGGGACAGATTTAGTTCCAAGCAAGAATCTCCTATGTATAAAAGAAATCTTTTCCGAATAGCACGCTGCCTCCTAAACCAAGCCAAATAAAGGTGTCTAAGAACGAATTGCGAAGGAAAAAGCTATGATTCACATGCAGAGAACCATGGAAACCCGGTCATAGTTGTTTGGGGAAAGGACAAATACACCATATAAAAGGTAGTCTCCGATGAGGATACAGATGAGGTGACCTGAGAAGGTTTTGATCCAACGCAGAAGTTCCTTGAGGACAAGCAACATCCAGGACAGGCAAACTGTAATGACCCCGGTAAGAATGGGGAGGCCCGACTTTGCTAAGTGTTTTTTTTTAATAAATAAATATAGTTTTGAATAAATTGAAATTATGATAAATGTAATTATTAATAATTTGTTCCCAGGCTGACTTTCCTTGTAGCAAACCTTGTGGCAGTTTAACATGCAGCCGACCTTAGTTGGGTATGTATTTACAAGGATGTTGTTTGAGGAGAAAACATCAATTAGTTTATTAATGAAGAGCATTAAATAAATGCACAACACGACTCAGATGCAAACCTGAGGAGATCCACGACTGGCACGACGGAATCCTTGCCATACTACTCAGAGTTGTGGAAGACCAATGCAAGGTGCAATAAGATAGGCTACAGGAGGTGCAGCAGGAGTGTGGAACAGGCAGTAGCTAGTGATTACAGCTGGTGTCTTCCTTCAGGCATATGAGGTCAGATAACCCCTTGCGCACCTCAGTCAGTATCTATTCATGTTTGTGCCACTAAACACAAGCACACACTTTGTATTGATTCCCTCTGCCATTGACCAGTCCTAGGGCAAGTGAATCATCCAAGTATGGTCTCATTCCTCCTGTTCATAGATGACTGTAATTGCATACTGAAATGTGTCATACTGTTTTGAGGACCTGCTGTTGAGTTTTTAGTAGCATTATGTTTTGATCTCGAAATTATATCCGAGACATGAAGCTTATTTAAAGTTATTTTATTTCTGAAAACTTGTTGCTGTGATCTATTGAACTGATTATAGCTATGGTCACAAAGTTCAGTCCTGTAGTCTGTAAGTGAAACTGTTGCAAACAAAATCTGAATATATATTTCTTGGACAAGGTGTATACATCAGACTACATCCTGAGGAATCTGATCTTTAGTAGAAACTGTTGTTTTTCTGAACTAATATCAAATATGTAATCAGAAATTAATTTGAGGCGGCAACAATTGTCATTGTGAAATTTTGTGTAATTTTCCTATCTGGTATCTTTCATACTACTAGTATTAATCTAAAAATTAAAGGATTTTTTTCCTCCATTGTTGTTTTCCCCTCTAAATTGCTAAAGCTAAAGAAAAGCTTCTCCTTCACACCCTTACAGACCTCCAACTCATCAAGAACTTTATATCTCATCTTATTTCCAAGCACCGTCTTATCAATGCATGAAATAATGTCTACTATGAGCTCATCAGCCTTAAGTATCAGAAAACTAGAACTTTGGATTCAGCTCACAGGCCTAGGTATGTATTTATTACTTGAGTTGGCTTGTCTATCAGTAATCAATGATGCACCAAACGATTTCACATTTTCTTTTGTTTCCACCATAGTTGCATAAAATGGTCTCTTTGGCCTTATCCATGCCTCCTAAAGGTAACCCATTGGCATGCCATCCCCATCCACCAAATGAGAAACCTTGAACAAAGGTTCTGTCATCTTGAAAATTAAAAAATAAAATTCAAATTATTACAAAGTTAACAAAAAAATAATAATCATGTATGAAGTTTATGTTTGTATTTGTTACTTACTTTGATTAACTCCTCTGCACAAGTCATCAAAAACTGTTCTTGCAATCTTCTCCCCTTCAACATTTTTAGAGTTAGGAGAGTCCAACTAGCCATTCGCAAGAAGGAATTGTGGCAACAATGCTTTGCAAAGTATGGGAATGGCTAGAAATCATGTCACCCCTGATCACACAAGATCCTTATCATTCATGTGCTTTCTCATCAAAGAAAAGACCCAGGCATAGATTGAAAACTCGCCAAAAACTTGCCGGACTCGAGAGTCTTGTGGCTCACCGAATCGACTCCCCATGAACTCGTGAGCCGAGTCCGGGCAAGTCACATCCAAAGGCTCGCGATTTTTTGCAGAAGACTCACACGAGTCCAATATTGAGACTCACAAATCCTACGTTGGGACTTTCGCCACTGGCTGGAAACATCAAAACACTTAAAAACCCCTCTTTTTCTCTTTTTTTCTCATTTCAATCTGCTCTTTGGTGCCCAAAACAGGTCTGCATTGTGAAGTGGGGTTTGAAGATGAGCATACCAGATCAAAGATTTAAAATAGAGCCAAGAAAGTGATTTTTGTTCTCCTTTTTTTTTGTTTTCTTCAATTGAAATAAAAAAAAATCTCAAAAAATAAGGGGAAATACTGGGGAAGAAAATTCATTTCCTTTCATAACCTTTTTCCTAGTATTTTTAGCTTGTTATTGAAATCTATTTTTTTCAAATAATTGATGTGATGACCCCGCCAAAGTAGGAATTGCAACCTTTTTCCAGGAAGAGCAATCTGAAAATATTATTAATAGATAATGGATGGATTGATAATAGTGGCAACGGGACCGATGATAAACTGTGGTTAGGATAATAAGAAAAAGACATCGATCAACTAATACATTATGCAGTGATTAACTAATTCATAGCAATCTCTGTAAAAGACAGCAATTAACTAAAGAGGCGGTTAATTATTACTAAATGGTGGGTAAGCAATGCCAATCAGCAATCAGCAATCAGGATAAAATAAGTAATAATTAAATTGTTGACAAATAATGAGGGGGCGAAATGGTGTAGCAAAGGACATACCCTAATCTAAGGGCCACAACTTTGGAAGAATATACAACCTTCCAAACTCGTTGGAAGAGGTATAAGAGAGACAAAAAAGTAGCAATATTGGGGACAGCTCATAAATCAACATCTCCAGGCCTAAAAGTGAAAGTCGTTAGCGTTTTACATAAACAAAAGATTGATGTTCTTCATGTAAACTCTGTGCAATAATAGCACCATGAACTGAGCATAGGAAATACAAATAAACCGGTGAGGAGCAGCCAGCAGAAATGATGGAATCTGGAATAGGGGAATGATGCTCAGACCCAATAAGACCCGCGCAGCCAGCAATGTATAAATCTGTAGTGAAAAGCATCAAACGGAAACAAGAAAAGGAAATACAAATGACAGTTATATTTACAACAATCTGGGAGTATACAGCAGTATTGAAGAGAATAGAAGACAATCAGTGTTCTTTATCATTCAGAGGGTGGACTCATACAACTATACCATTGTATCAGCATCTATAGACAAGAGAACATCTGCAGATCCAGTACAGCAGATGCATTGCATTCAGTGAAAACTAGAAGGCCATACAGCAGAACATCATAAAACTCAATACATCTTCAAACTCATATTTACTGGTTATATATTCTGATCGCCCATCATGACTATAAGATAAAAAAATATGATGTTTATAGGTATAAATATATATAATGAATAATGCTGATTATCATATATCATTGTTGATGACTAAATTGCCTATGATGACAATTATGTGAAGCGTTCGACTGTTTGAATCCCATCTTGAAAGCAAGGACCTGAGGTGTAAGGAAAGGCGGTTGCCAAGGCTACATAAGTAGGGCCTCCTAGAATGGACCCGACGACCCTTACATCAAAGAGCCAAGGAACCCACTTACGACCTTTTCCCAACTCCACAAGATGGTACGTGTTTGCTGGAAGATGAGGCAAGATGGGGAAAGCAAGTTTAAGCCACCAAGTGAGAGAGTTGTGGTAGACATCCCTCTTAGACTTGGTGTAGAAATGGCTTCAGGCGGACCCATCTGTTAATGTTTGTAGCAGCAGGAGACATTTTTCTTACATGTGATGGTTGTTTCTATCTGCATTTGTCATCGTCATCAGCGTTTGATGATTCTTATTATTGCCTAACTGCTAGAAATTGAAGAGCCACATGTATACGTGGTTGTTGAGATCACCAATTATGTTTGACTCCTCCATATGTTTATGGAACATCTTCTTTATTGTTATCAGAGGTCATTTGTATGCCACGGGAATTCAAGATGGAATGGCTCAGCTCTTTTCTACCATCGGTGGCAGTACTCTTTCTAACATCTATCCTTCATTTGATATTCATTATTATTTCTGAGGGTCATTGCTGTTATAATTCATTCTGGTCCATGTGGAGGTTCCCTGTTAATGTTATTGTAGCTATGGTCAAATTCCTTCAGGCCGACATCGATAACTTAAAGGTTGTGATAATATAATTATTGTGATATAATAATTATATTAATAATATAATTATTATATTGTTCTATTATAATTATATTGATTATATAAATATTATTATATTAATAATATAATAATTATATTTATTGAGATAATATAATTATATATTAATTATATAAATTAATATATAATTAACTATAAGAGATAATTATTATAATAATATACTTATATTATAAGTATATAGGAAGAGTGAAAACTTCCTTTCTTGGCACCTATTGAATAAATACACATAATCTGCATTATGGAGAAGCAACAGTGCTCGGGGGAGACAATCGTGTATGTGTATGGTTGGGAGGGCAAATGATTGCCCGTGGTTAAACGAGCATAAAAATAACATTCACGTCATTGAGAAAGGTGATTTAAGACTTTGTGGCTTCGAAAGGATATGTAACGGTTCCATAGTTACTACAGTCAGTGTATGTGTTCTGTGTTTTAGAAGAGGAAACGACGTTAGTTATTTTGATGCTTTGTATTCGCGTGTATTTTTGGTTGCTTAGTCTAGTCGAGTATGATTACAGTGGTGATCATTCAAATACGATTCAGTTTCAAAGATAGAGTGTGCTTGCTCAAGTCTTACGACAAACATTTTTGCTGATATTACCTCTATGGTTATTACATGTGTTTTATTCTGTTGTGTATCACATTGTGAGTGAAGAAAAGCATTTTGTGTTCAGTATATATTGAGCAGTGTATATATATATAACTGAAAAGGATGTTCTATGTGTGATTGTTAAGTGTTAACGATCACAGTGAAGAATTCATTTCAGGTGAAGCTAGTGTGCATTGTATCCAGATTTGTGATTATTTAATAAAGTGATTATTTAATAAAATGATCTTTCTTGGTGTGGCTGGGTTTTTCCCTCAAGTAGGAGGGTTTTCCCAGGGTATCTCTGGTGTTCATGTGTTCTTAGATTTCTGCTATTAGTTTTAGGCTATTCGGGTTCAAAACATTAACACCATCGTGTCTTTTCTTCCAAACCCTAATATGTTTGTGGAGTATTGTTGATAAGCTATGAATATAATGTGGTGCCTAACCCTACTTGTGTGTGTGTGTGTGTGTGTGTGTGGATACCTGTATATATTGTTTTTTGTTTGCAGGTTTCAAGTCTCAGAGTGTATTATCACAGAGATATTAAATTGGTGAGATATAACCCTATTCCTAATTTGTCATAATTGTGCTTTTAGGGCAAATTAAGAATGGGACATCACATTTGATTATTACTTGTTTGCTGATTTTTTACAAAATCCTACTAATTTTTTTTATTTTTTAATGTTATAACAGCAATGTCAACTTCAAGGGCAAAGTCATGTAGAACAAAAGACAAAGCATATAAGTATGGGATACTGGGAAATAAAAAGTCTAAGGTCACTTGTACCAAATGTAGTAACTGGATGACAGGGGGAATCAATAAATTAAAATACCACATTGCGAAAAATCCTGAACAAAATGTGGATATATGCCCCAAATCAACTCCAGAGATGGTTAGAGGGATGAAGGCCCTTATTGTTGATTCCGAATTGAGAAAAGAAGAAAAGCAAAAAACAAAAGAAGCCATAGCAGCAGCAATGACTCAAAATGCATCCACTTTGGATCCCCTTGGTGGCCAAAGCCCAAACATCCTGACAATGGTGAGAATCCTGAGCGTTATTTTCCTACTACCAGTCAAATTCATCTTCCATCAAGACCAAATTACTTTATTCCACACAATGTTCCAAGAGCACAACCTTCACTTGAAGGTACCAGATGGAATAGAGAAAAACATCATGAAGCTAGGATGGAAGCAGCAAATTTTTGGTACTACAATAATTTACCTTTCAACATGGCAAACAACCCATTCATGCCCCAAATCAACTCCCGAGATGGTTAGAGAGATGAAGGCCCTTATTGCTGATTCCGAGTTAAGAAAAGAAGAAAACAAAAAAACAAAAGAAGCCATAGCAGCAGTGATGACTGAAAATGCATCCACTTTGGATCCCCTTGGTGGCCAAAGTCCAAACATCCTAACAATGGTGAGAATCCTAAGTGTTCTATTCCTATTGTTAAGGAATTATAGATCAAAATAAGATATAAAACTGAATGGTTGTAGTAGAATACAATTTTTTTTTTATTGATTGATTCTACAAAATATAATGACTATATATATTGAATCTAAAGGATGTGAATATGAAAAGACATGACTCATCATATTAAGTTATATGACGAGTCATGACTGTTCATATTAACATATTGTATAACTTATGATTATTGTTTTTATGCACATAGTAAATCATATATCACAAATCGCATAGCCAACGTATATCGAATGGCACGTTTAATATTATCGGACAGTCACGATACTATCGTGACTGTCATATACTAACTGTCTGATAGTATCGTGACTTCGTATATAATAGTCACGATACGTGACTTCCTTTGCATACTTGGCCGATAATCATATTCGACCATTAAGTCGATTCAATGACAATTAAGTCGATTCAATAATATTTGCATTACTTCATTTTATATTATATATATATATATATATATATGGTTTCACTTATAAGCATATTAATATATACTATATATTCAATTATTATATGGTATATATATATATATATATATATCATGATTGTCTCGTCGTTTATTAAACACGAACGAACAATACTTTAACACTCCCTCTTGAGAGAGAGTTTAATAGAATTTGTAGAATTTTTCATATCATGATATCTGGCC
>MU227713.1:3236883-3252911 GCA_018584345.1 Thuja plicata | reverse complement strand
GAACCTTGGAGTGTTTCCTCACGTCCTTTGTGAGTATATGCTTTTCAAGAGAGGGTTGAGTGTTTGGTACCCTGTATCAAGCGTTTAGTCCTGTATGTTATGTAGTGGTACAAAACTCACATCAACAATAACTTTATCAGGCATCGATTTATAATATCATCAAAGAATAATAAAACATAATTATTACTCTTCACAAGGACAAGATAAGAAAGAATAATATAATGGTATAAAAATAATAGATATTCTAAATAAGCCATTGAATATGTTGTAAGCATAGTGTGATAGCAAATAAGGCTGTGATGTAGCTATGGAAAGTAGTGACATACAGAATATTATATCTGAATTCTATATAGTCTATGTATACATTATATATAATGATAACATTAGAATTATTTATAATGTATTATATATATATATATAGTACAAAGGATATATATATATATATATATAGTAAGATCCTAAATGTATAAATATATATATTAATATTATATTATATTAATATAAGTTAATAATAATAAAATCAGATTGATATGTATGCATATAGGGTATTCGTCTATATTATATATCTGGTATGGTAAGGAAGATATCAGAGACGAAACAAAGATTATATAAAAATATGCTTGAGACTCTTCATTAGGAAGAGACGAATAAGGAATATAAATGAGTACTCAAAAATATGTATAAAACCATATTCAGTCTTAATACTATTTTTGCCTGAGAACAAAAGGGACTATAATGTTTCCAAGGAGGGGCTTGTCTAAATCCAATTAGTAGTATTTTTCCCAAGACAAGGTAGGGGTCAGCATCTCGGAAGCTTTGAGGGCAAGTCCCAAGATAGGATACGGGCTTGGACCTGTAAACTTTGAGGGAGCCTATTGTAATTGGTCTCTAGGCACTTTGGTTACATGCCTAATCCTTCCTTCATCAAATTGAAGAGGTAATAAGGTCGGTATGGATGTTAATAATATATATAGAGAGATAACTTAATCTAATGAAATGAATGAATAATTCTCTTTACTTTGATTGTCTTAGACTGAATCATTATATCTTTATCCATTTAGCTTAGGACATAAATATTAAATATGGATTAAACTGGTAATGACCAAGTCTAAGCCTAACAAGGGACATTACAATTGGTATCAGAGTGTGATCCTGTCATCCTGCAAGGTAAAAGATAAAAACAAGGAATCATTCTAGTTAATAAGAAGAAATCTAACAATGCAATGGATTATGTGTATACTTCATGTATACTCTTTGTCTTCATGCATTTATATGTATACTTTGTGTATGCTCTGTGTCTTCATGCATTAATGTGTATACCTCGCGTATGCTTTGTGTCTTTATGCATCAATGTGTATACTTCGTAGATGCTTCAAGTCATATATTCGTACATATATTTCATATTTTGCAAGTGTATGTAGCATGTGTGATTTTACCTTTGGTTGATCTTGAACAATAAGAATAACTAAGAATGAACCAAAAGATATGAAATCAAAGCATGCTATCCTACAAACTTTTGTTATTACAAATTCAATTGACAGCATAAGATAGCCTAGATCTTGTTTCTCTAATAGATGAAAAAAACCGTGTCTTAAGTAAGCTTTGTCAAATTTCTACTATCAATTTCAAACAAAGTGAAAACATATAATTGCTTGACGACAAACAATTTTAGGGGGGTGGGACTGTGATGTTCCCTTACCGAAATAAGATTTAGTAATAAATAATAATAATAATAATAATAATAATTTATAATTACAAAACACATCGATAATATTATGGAAAGAATACCATTATAACTTTAATGACTCTACGAAGAAAATTATTATAAGAGATGACTAAAATAAGGACATGATTAATGAATATGGAGCATTAGACATTGGCCGGATAAATGACAATATCCTCGTCTACTCATTAAAGATAGCAAACGTGGAGAGTATTACTCGATCACATATGACATGGTGTTGTCGACTTGAGGAAAAGGTTGGCCGGTTGATTCGCAGCAAAAGATGTACTAAGTGTTACGATGGCAAATAAGAATTAATGATGAAAAGGTATCCATGTCGGAAACCGAGTGATTACGTGGACAACCATCATCAACAATTCCCACAACTTCATGAATACTATCAACTTATTAAATAATAATTGGAATGATGGTAATTGACGGCATGCTAAAGGTAATGATTGGCAGTGATAGAAGAATGAAATATGATTGACTAAGGTTTGTATATTTGACCCAGTCTTACATACAAAACGGTAAAGAAACTACACACCAGCAAAGTATGTTGATGACTTAAGCCTAAAGGTAATGATTGGCAGTGATAGAAGAATGAAATATGATTGACTAAGGTTTGTATATTTGACCCAGTCTTACATACAAAACGGTAAACGAACTACACACCAGCAAAGTATGTTGATGACTTAGCAAGGTTGCTAAGCATCAATTATTAGTAAGGGCTAATCAATCCTTTTGGGAAGCATGGTCTAGTTTATTGTTGAACATCGCTGATGATAGCAACTAGGCTTAAAGGCATTGATTACGCTCATAAACTAATTGGTATCCCTTAACAATTGCCATGAGATACGATGATATGGTTAAGATAGCAATCATTAAAAATAGTCATGACTCTTCACTAAAAGATATTCCAAGAGTTGTGACCCATCGTATATGAGGGGTATAAGGTAATAAGATATTAGAATATAAAGGGGGATGGACACAGGAAGGAATACCAAAAGATTATCATATGTATATTTTGGATTCTGAGCAAATGATAATTTCTTATTAGGCATAGATTTATAATATCATCAAAGAATAATAAAACATAATTATTACTCTTCACAAGGAAGAGATAAGAAAGAATAATATAATGGTATAAAAATAATAGATATTCTAAATAAGTCGTTGACTATCCTGTAAGCATAGTGTGATAGCAAATAAGGCTGTGATGTAGCTATGGAAAGTATTGACTTACAAAATATTATATCTGAATTCTATATAGTCTGTATGCATTATATAAAATGATGACATCAGAATTATTTATACTGTATTATATATATATATATCTGGTATGGTAAGGAAGATATCAGAGACGAATAAGGAATATAAATGAGTACTCAGAAATTTGTATAAAACCATATTCAGTCTTATTACTAGTTTGCCTGAGAAGAAAGGGGCTATAATGTTTCCAAGGAGGGGTTTGTCTAAATCCAATCAGTAGTATTATTCCAAAGACAGGGTAGGGGTCAGCGTCCCAGAAGCCTTGAGGGCAAGTCCCAAGATAGGATACGAGCTTGGACCTATAAACTTTGAGGGAGCCTATTGTAATTGGTCTCTGGGCACTTTGGTTACATGCCTAATCCTTCCTTCATCAAATTGAAGTGGTAATAAGGTCGGTATGGATGTTGATAATATATATAGAGAGATAACTTAATCTAATGAGATGAATAAATAATTCTCTTTACTTTGATTGTCTTAGACTGAATCATTATATCTGTATCCATTTAGCTTAGGGCATAAATATCAAATTTGGGTTAACCTGGTAATGACCAAGTCTAAACCTAACAAGGGACATTACACAAGGGTGCGATGGGAGCCTCTTTTCTTCATCTCAAACAATTGACAATAGAGAAAAACAACCAGGTAAAACATTTAGTTCAATACTACAAGAAAAATTAGAAACTTGATTGTTATATTTTTCTACTTAATTCTTATATTTCAAAATGACTTTTTGTATATTTATGGTGGGAGAATTATGGTGCTGGCACCCCTAATCTTCAAAAGATAGCCATTCATATTTTGCCTCAGCCATGTAGTGCTTCTAGGTGTGAACGCAATTGGAGTTTATTTGAGAACATTCAAACAAAGAAGAGAAATAGGTTGACCTGGTAGCACCTTAAAGATCTTGTCCTCGTCGAGTACTACCTTCGCCTTTGAACTAGAAAGGTGGACTGCTTTTCACATGGATCCATCGACTTGAATGATATTGATCCATATGGTGAATGGACTATCAACGAACAAAATGATGATGATGATGATGTCCTCCTAGCAGGAGAATTGGATGAAATGGAGGACAAAGATAGTTTTGTTTTGGAGAAGAAGAAACAACTTATCAACATTTAGATATTGCAGCACCTACTAGTTCAAGGTCAAAAATTGAGTTACATTAGGAGAGGAAAGAGGAAGATGCAGATTTTAGTTGTTTGTTTCTCTCATTTGGACATATCATTATATGTAATTTTGTAAACATTTATAAACTTTGGTGTTATATATTTGATAGTTTGGAACTATGAGTATAAATGATGAAATTCCAACTATTCACTGTTTGAAGATAATATGATGTGTAATTCTTGAGTTATGGCTCTCATGTTCTATAAATGCATTAATTTGTTTTTGTTTTTTTGTAAAACTATGATTTTTTTTCTTAATCGAGCCCTAGCCGAGTTTTTTGCCAAGTCTCGAGTCCAAGTTCTATTTTGGGCTACCAAGTTCGCACCAAGTCCAAGTTTTCAAACTTTAGACCCAAGTATGGTTGTAGATAAGTTTCATAACCTATTTAGCATATTTAAACATGCCTTTTATCTATCCAATCTTCTCAATGCTCTTAACCATCAAATCCAAGCAATGCGTAGTACAAAGAGTATAAAAAATAGTAGGATGTCTCTCCATAATAAGTCTCTCTACAAATAGATACGTTGTCGTGTTGTCTATGATAATTTGGACAACATTCTCAACCCCAACCTCAGAAATCACCCCACCCAATAGCTTGCACAAAGTCTCGACATTTTGTCCTCTATACAAGGCATTTGTGGACTTAAAGAATATCAACAAACCATTCCTACTAAAAATTAAGAAGAGTTTGGCTTGGCCCTTTGGTGAAATGATGGAGCTTCTTGCCTGTAGTGCCTACAACCAAGGTTCAAGTCCCCACGGGGTCGCTCTCTACCGTTGTTCTCAATGGAGAGTTGTTACCTTGATCCTTGGTGAAATAGTGGGGCTTCTTTCTTGTAGAGCTTACAGCCAAGGTTCAACAATTTTAACAATAAAAAGATGGCGCTCCGGGGCGTTTTGAATTCTCCATGAGCGGGAGCTAGGGTTTTGGTCTTCCCTACGACAAAGGTCGATCCTCCCAAATGTTTTAGCGCTGGAGTGTAGGAACTTAGCCGCATTGCAGGAACGGCTAGCCCCAAAAAGACAGTGTTTATTTGGGGGCTCAATAGCAACGTAAGAGCTCTGGCGGCCTTTTGAAGGGCGAGACATCCACCGACCCCCTGATCGGGTGGAGTGTTTTGGTTTTAAAGAAAAAGCACTGCATGCGACCAAAAAGCCGGACTCAAATGTTTTGAATGGGGATCTTGTAAACGAGAATAGTCACAATGGGGGCAGCGTTCTGTTGGCTGGCGTTGCTCAGGAAAAACAACTGGGGGTTAAGGACAACGCGAAGCTACAGGGCAAGGCAAGATTCAGGGAGCCTATGCATTGCCTAGGTCTCCAAAAAAAGGGTGTGGATGATGTAAGGGGATTTTTAACCTCGACAACAAAGCCAGCTGCAGTGGAGCTGAGCTCGAAGGCAGAGGAGGAGATAACCCATAATGTCTTCGTCTTGTCTGATCTAGATGTGATAGGGCGTTTCCGAGGATTCTGGCCAAGCTTACCTGATCTACATCCCTGGATTTCAGCTAACTGGGAGCCAATCATTGATGGGTATGTCCAAATCTATCCAGTAGCAAAGGGGTCCTTTATTGCTGTCTTTGAAAAAGCCCAGGATAGAAATAAGGTTTTGTGTGAACATTTTTGGTGCTGGAAGAAGTTTTCACAGATGTTAAAACCTTGGCACCATGATTTTTGTCCAGCAACTGAAACCTTTAACAAGATGCCTCTGTGGGTAAGGCTTCTTAATCTCCCCCTTCACCTTTGGTTTGACTCTTTGCTAGAAGAGGTCGGGAATTCGTTAGGTGACTTTTTGATGGTAGATTTGGAATCGTCCAACCTGTTTCATTCTACCTTTTCTCGTATCTTGGTCGAAATGGATGTTTCAGATGGTCTTCCAACTGAAATTTCAATCAAAACTACCAAAGGAATTTGGACACAATCTTTGGACTACGAAGGTGTCCCCTTTCGGTGTAGACGATGCTTCCAAACAGGGCATATGGCAGCACATTGTGGTAGAAATAAGATGTCTAAGGCGACATCATGGTGGAAAGATGTCTCTCAACAATACTACACAGTTGAGAAGAAAGGGGAGAAGCAAAGGAGCTTCGCACAGGTGGTTACTAAGGAAAAGGTGCAAATGCCTCATGAGACAACTTCTGAGGATGCCCTAATAAAGGAGCACAATAAGAAATCTGAGCAAGTTGATCAATCAATGGGGTTGTCTCATGACAATGGGATTGGTATTGGCACACCCGAGGTAAGAGAGAAGCATAGATCTTAGTTATGGAGCCTAAAGATGGTATGGGTCAAGTAGACGGCTCTCGTGACAGGGGGTTGGGAGAATTCCAACGGTTACATCCTCAATGGGGCAGAAGGAGACAAATAAACTTGAGGATGGATGGCATACGGTGAAAGGGAAAAAAGAAAGGAAACAAAAGATTTTTGATATGTTTCTTCACTCCCACTCAAAAGGGGTGATTAAATGAAAATCTTAACTGTTATGTTGTGTAAAGTTTTTCAGACGTATGGTTTTTTAGGGTGTTTATTAGAGTTTTGGGGGAGGTGGTACCCCTACTTGTTACCACCCTTGTTTCGGGTCAAGTTTTTCCCGTTTAACTATTAATAAAATATAATCACTATTACCGACCAAAACAACATTAAGAGTCATTTCACCAATCTATCTAATAAAATGTTGCAACGATTCCTCCACCATACTTCCTTTTGATCATCAACCACGAGCCATGTATTTTTTTATAACTACTCACCAACAACATACTCAAATTCCTAGATGTTGAAATCTTAAACCCCTTACCCATAACTGCCAATGCATTCACCAGCCCTTCCTAATATGGATTGTTTGACACAATAAAAGGGAAACTATTCTAGTACCAAAAGTTTTCTACTGCCTGTATACACCCAAAATTGGTCAAGCAAAGTCAAACAAAGTCAAAACAAGCAATTGGGGATCAAAGCATTAATTAATTGAAAATCAAAGCTAGGAGGATTAATTAAATCAAAAGATTAAATTTAATCCAACCCATTTAAATGGGAGACATGGCTAAATCAATTAATAAATCCAATAATTCTCACCCACCACATATGGACAAAACTCAATCAACCAATGGGGTGGTAGTATTTTGATCACATGGAGCCTTTGCTATCTCAACCATTCAAATTGGCTTTGCAATCTTGGCCACTCATTTTGTCTCTTTGTCCCAACATTTGAAACCACTAACTCAACTCGCCTCTAATCATGAGTCAATCTAACTCGCATCTAACTCACCTTCCTAATTTTAGGAATCCTTAAAACAGAGTGTATCAATAGAGAAAATCATCCATTATCTTAGTGCATCATTACTCTAGTAAATTTGGTCTAGGTTTTCATAGCAATTTGAGTCATTTGAGTAATTTGATTATAATGGAGCATGTAGGATTGATTTCTTGCATATTTGAGCTAGATTAGGGATAATTGCATCATAGATCATCATTCTCATTCTAGAATTGTCACTAATGAATGCTTGAATCTGAGAGGATTACTTTAGCTTTCTAGTTAGAGATCCATAGGATGCTTATTGTTTTAATTTCAATTCAATTTGGTTAAATAGTTGTATTTCTTATATTTGAAAGAATATTTTGATGAACTAATCCTATGAAGGTATTTCTCATACACACTGCCTTCCTAGCCTCATGGAGTTTTTTCTTATTCCGTGCAATACCTTCAAAGATAAGGTTGTTCTCCTAAAAATTGCATGGAATAAAAAAAATTGATGCCAATGAAGAAAACGACTAGAAGTATAAGTCTCACTAGAAAGGAAAACAGATGACAAATGTTTGGGGCATCAAAAATATCTAAATGTAAATTAAGATTGACATTCATTGCTTCTGCCATTGGTTCTTTTGTCCTCTGCTTTTCCATTTTTTCATTTCACAACTCTCGTAATCTCTTTCGGCGCAACAGGTCATGCCTTCACATCATGTCCAAGTATTTTGGGAAGGCACTATTTTAATCTATTAAATTATTGATTCCTATTGTCATAGGAAGCTAGCATTTAATACAACAGACTTGGCCCTTAATAGCACCTATGTCCCATACTTCTTTGGGGGCATCTTTCTTACCACTCATTTGTGTTGAAATTTATATTGTTGATTTTAACATAGACAAAAAAAATCAGTAAGGTTTTAAAAAATAAATGTTGTGGCAAAATGACAAACATTTATAAGAGAAAATAGAATGCAAATACAATTAAATAATGTTAGGAAACAAGCGGAAGGTAAATGGACAACACTTGCCCTAATTTTCAATTTTTGTAATTTCAAAATCAATGAAAATAAATAGATAAATAATAATAGATACATACTAATTTGAATCTTTGAAGGCAACTTAAAATCTCCTTCTAATCCCTTCACTCAATGTGTTTTAACACAAGCAAACTGTTGATGTGAGTTTTGTGACCACTTCAACATTCAAGATGAAACACTTAGTATTCCAAAATGAAACACTAAATATCAAATCCTCTCTTGAATAAAGAAGCTTAGATGCTAAACAATGTATATGACGGTGTGATCAATTAAGACAACCACAAGGTTTCTTATTATTGTGGACTTAGCTCAATTATATGATGTGATATGTTGGGTATCACAAAGGAACTTATGATGTTCATTCAATGGATATCAACTTTGCAGATCTAAATGATTTAACAATGTAAGTTCATCAATTACCTCTAATGAAACAAAGTGCAAAAGAGGAAAGGGTTTAGAAAGTTTAAGCTAACTCTAATAATGCAAGACAATGTAAATGGTGAGGTGAGACTAAACCAGTCCTTGCTTCGCCAAATCAACTATACAAAAGAGGGTGTTATCTTCTAAGGGTGCATGTATGATTTTCATATTGTCAACACTCATTCAAATACCCAATGATAGCGCAATCAAAATGAACATTTCCAGTTGAAGTTAAATGCTTGCAATTAGCTCAGACTAACCTTACACTACTACTTGCAACCAACAAGTACCAAAAGGAATGAATATAAGTTTCACAATAGTTCACCAACAACAATATCTTACATTCATCTACTCAACTATTTTTACTTAAATAAAATCCTAATCTAAGTGAGGAAATGTGGAAACCATGGAATATTCCAAAATAATTCAAGTAATCCACCATGAAAACCAACAATGAATTAAGAAATAACTTTGGTAGCATTATAGCAACAATCTCTGCAAGTCTCCCCCCTTCTTACAAATGATTTGAGTTGGCCTTTTATAGAGGCTCCAAGTACAATGAATGGCCAGGATTAATTTGAGATCAATGGCCCATATCTATCCAACAAAGCCCTAACACAACTACCACTTATAAGCATTAAATGCTTATCCAATTACATAAAAGCACCACCTTGTGAGCCAATAAGAAAATGTAATTGCTTTTGTGGAGCAATGAGAAAATAGGTTAGGTGAAGACATTAGCTGCCCTCCATATGTACACTTGGCATGATTTGATTGGATGAGCTTGGACACGTGCAACCAAAATTTTCTAATTGGTTGAAGGTGAGTGGGCACCACCTTAGCATGCTTATCTTGTACGCTTTACCAATATCTCTTGATACTCAACATTTTCTAGCCTTAGATTGATGGTGATGGCTCATATTTGCAAACTGCTTCATCTTCATATGTTTTCTCGATCTCCATTTGAATATCTTCTCCTTGACATGTTCATGAACTTGCTTGTGCTTGAAATCTTGATGTCCTGACCTTGATCTTGCACTTGTAGGAGTGATGTGGGCACTGCATGCAGTCGAGCCCTTCCAATTGAACTTGGATTTCTGAAGGAAATTCAAATTTGTGATAATTTCTTCTATCTTTGACTTGATCATGATGTTGCACAACTTGTCCTTTGGATTCCACTTTGATGTCTTGAACTTGATCCTAGATTTGCACGTTGACTTGATCTTCAACTTGGAAGCACTTTGCTCGCTTGATAAAGTGGTTTGATGGTACTTCCACGTATGAAGTGCTCATTCTTAAACATCCTCTAGCTTGTCAATCTCCATGGTGGTGTTGGATCTCCTCATGAAAGCATCCTTGGCGTTGCCATGTTTTTTTCCTTGTCTTCAAACTTTCTCCTTCATCCCCTTGCAAAAACAAAGTAATTGTATTAAATTTGTGATATGAATACATCATTTACATTTCCTCTCTAATAGTTTTGCAATTTCTAATGATCCTCAAATGCATACCAAGTTCCTAAATCTCAAACAGATTATTTGAAATTTCATCTTTAGAATTTCATTTCCATTGATTTCAACAACCAACACTAAATTATGATTCTATTAAGGCTCAGATTTTCGATTTGCTGAGTTTAAAATATTGAATTTCTCTTGAAACTCATTTAGTGATCTGCCCATATATACCTGATGCAATTATAAAAATTCTGAGTTTAGACAACTTCCGATCTGCACTTGATTCAAATTCATAACTCAGAACTCAATAAAATCCTTAATCTCCACTTGGTTTTGTCTTGTTCTACAAGTAGTTTGATCAAAATCCCCTTGACTTTCTGATTTTTATTCCTTCTCTCTTCCTGATTTTCGCACTGCTTAACCTCTGCTTTCTTATATTGTTCAATGCTTGAATGATTTGATTTGAACTGAGATTCCGATTGCCTCTTATGTAGGCGCCTTGGGTGAAAGGTCTTATCTTCTTGAAGGAGGCCGACCTGCTTGGACTATTTCTTGATCAAATTTGGAGGCAAGTAAACATGGACGGAAATCAGGTAGTGGTTGGGCGAAGTACAATGCCTTGGAGGGGAAGCCTTACATGAGTTGGACAAAATACAATGTATTTTTTGGCAGGAATCACCTTGTAATTGGGCGAAATGCCTTGTGATTTTTGGAAATCACCCCATAGTTCGGTGAAATACAATGTATTTCCCTTTGTCCAAATCGGAATTCATAGGATAGTTGGGCTTGATGCATTGTCTTTTGCTTGTAATTGCCTTATCAAATCGGAAATTACATGTTCATTGGGTGGTTTACCATGCCTTAACCTGATCGGATTTTCCACATTAATTGGGTGCAATGCAATGTTTCTAGGCTTGTCCAAGTCAGAAATCACACCCTTGTTGGGCAAGATGCAAGGTACTTAGGAGCAGAAATTACCATGGAGTTGGGCAAGATCACATGTACTAAGCTTTGTTGAGGTCGGAAATTGGAAGGGAGTTGAGCAAGATCACATGTACTAAGCTTTGTTGCAGTGAGAAATTGGAAGGGAGTTGGGCAAGATCACATGTACTAAGCCTTGAAATTGATTGTGTATTGAGTTTGACCTTGTTCTTGCAACTTAAATTTAGACTTGCACTTGAGCAAACTCCTTGTGGATTTCGAATTTTGATTTGATTTGGGTTCAATGTCTTGACTTAGTTGAATTTGTTTGTCAAGCTTGCCCTTGGGCTTGACTTGAACATTTTCAAAATGGCTAAGTAAAAGCTCAAATTTAATCTTCACCCAAACCTCACAATTCCATGTTTATCACTTGATCATCTTCAATTTGAACTTAATCTTTCCTTTGGCTGTTCACACAACTTGATCGAAAATTTGATGTCTTTGATAGTGATTGGATCAAGTTGGAGAACCACTTGCTTTCTGTTCTTAAGGCTTGAGTCCCATTTGCAATGGTGCAATGGTGTGAAAAGGTCACAACATAGACAACCAAGAGGTAGACATATTCAATAAAACCTCTATTATGATAAATCTAAAAAATTTAGAAATGTGTAGTCTTATTCAAATAAAAAGATTAAAGGTGGTTTTTACATATTCACGTTATGTTATACATTAATTAAATTTGTTTGAGTAAGAGAATCATATAATAAAAATGATCTAGTGATGTGGGCCCTATCTACTTAATAAATGACATCTTAGTGACCTAAATTCTTTTGTGCAGTGTTTTTATTAACAGCAACCATTCAACAAATACAGTCTAGTTATGTGGAACCTATGTAATACTAATATATGGTACCTTAGTTTCTTAAATTCATATGATGTAGTGTCTCTAATAAGAGGAAGTTGTCAAATAAGGATATTTTTATTAACTTCTATACTACAAATTGTACATCGCTAATGATTCCAAATCTAACTCTTGTGGAATTTGACCTGCGTATTTTTAGTCATCTTAAGATGAACTTTACGCTAGGCATTAAACTAAAACATTTTGTCTGATTTGAACTAATATATCTTTAGTTATCTTAAGATGGCCTCTATGCATAGTCATTAAACTAAAAAATAATAATTACAGCGAAAGGGAGTCCAATTTAAACAAATTCAAAAGCATTCTCAGACATACATGTATGATTTATAGAAGAGAAAATCATAACATAATCATACATAACAGAATCAATTACTTCTCACAAACGGGTTCAATGAAAGAAAGGGTTTAAAGTTCTCACGGAATGGGAGGAAGATCATAAATATGACAAGAAAAGGCACCTGATAAAGCAGCCAAAGCTCAAAAAATTGAAGTCACGTCAACAAAGAAAGAAGACAACAGATGAAGACAATGGAGTTGGCTATGAGAGATAATGGCACCACTGAATTAGGATCCAATTCATAATCTTCAAATAGGAACCATTAAACAATTATTTATTAAATACAGATTCTAATGTACTCCACAATTCTACAACTGAGAGTCCACATAAAATGCATGTGGGCAAAAGCTATTATACACAATTTCTGAAAGAATTTCCCAAAACATTAAATAAAAAAAAGAATTTCAGTGGACAATAACATTTTTGACGTTTTCCGCATGTTGCAAATACAGGAACATATCCAACAATGTGGATGACTAATATTCTTGGAAATGTAATAAGAGAAACGACTGATGAGCTCTATTGAACTTTTTATCAGTATTCTAAACTGAAGCATTGCTCCCAAAAGTTCAAGAGTCCTACACTAACATTTAATTAAATAACAAGAAAAGCTCAAATCACCAAAAACAATAATAAGCATACCTTTGGATTGTTCTCCTTCTCATCCTCAAAAAAGATTGCTTTTCTCCTTATTCTTCCATTTTCAAACTCTGATACCTCTCTCATATTACATTTTGGATGGGTCTCCTCCTCACTGTCAGACATGTCTGTAACCTTCTCTTCTGGAAGATTGGTACTGATAATGGCATATCCATCATTTCCATTTGGCAATTTTTTGTCTGAGGAATGGTAAAGTCCATTGCTTCTCCCTGTATCATCATCGTCATCTGAAAAACTATCAGAATAGGAACCAGAAAAAGCAGTATCTGCTTAAGCAATACAACTAAATTATAAATAAGCCCTGATCATTTTCTCTATGTTTGCCATGACCAGCACTTTGATTACCATTTCCTATTTCTTTGTCACTATTATCTTCTTCACTGCTGGACTGTTCTCCAATGTCTGTAGGATTAGCATCTTTTCTTGGATTTCCTCGAAAAAGTTGTATAAAGCTCTGCTCCAGCTTTTCATTGATAGAATACTTTGTATTCTGAAGTGTTTTTACAAGGACTTCGCCCACGTCAAGAGCATTTCCTAAATACACAGAAAACAATCCCATAAGATTGGAGCAATACATCTACCAAATTCTGTGGCTTGGAAACTGAACAACTCAGGATGCAATGACAAGGCCATCCACGTATGTAAGTTAGCAGAAAAGGAGAAAAGAAGGGTGATATTAAAGAAAACCAAGGCGATAATTTGAACCAGCACAATATTCCAAGAGCTATAATGATTACATACTACATTCTATGTATTAATTAATCCTCTCCTACACTACTCTACCCTGTAATCTGTAGTTCATTTCCTAACCTAAATACAAATATAAAAGATACATAGAAAAAATCATCTCAATAAAAAGAAACAATGACAAGAAAATGACAAGTTGCAGGAATGTTGGAGACCTATTTGTTAACATGATGAAAAGAGCAAAGTACCTTGTTTTTCTTCTGTTGCTCCATCATCATCCTCTTGTTTTGAAAATTGGACCATATGATCATTAATGTTTATGTAAACAGCATCCTTATCATACAGGAGATCACCAAGATCTGACATTGGTGCATAGAAGAGTTTCTCTTTCTCACGCAGTCCCTTTCTCTTTGCTGCTGAGGGCAGAGGGCATGGGTCAGGTAAACTAGCAACACCAGCCAAATGACAATCCCCAACACCTGCAATATGTACCTGCCAAGGTCTTCTAAGTGTCAATAAAAAATGCTTCTTACCATATAAAAGATTTGAGAATATGATATTATGTGTAGTTTCGAGGTGACAGTTCTATTTACAGCATGCCCTATGTTGTCATAAGTTAGAACCATGCACCTCAATACATTTGTCATGGTCACTTTATTTCCAATTGCTAATGGCTAGTGTGAACTCAGACATTACTGGTCTAAGCAATGTCACACGGTTTGAAGTCATGTTCATGATAGGTACTTCATTTGGAAAATACTGAATAGAATAACTATCCTTTTGTTCATTGTTTAGAAAGTTTGATTCTTTTTATTTAAAAATATAAGTTCTTAGATAATTAGTTTGAAAGTATTCAGTTCCAGGTAAATGATATATGGCCAAAGATAAATAGTTTTCAAGTATTCAGTTTCAGGTAAAATATACATAACAGATAGTACATGATATCAGGATCCTTTCAATCTTACAATTAAAAAAATCAGAATTCCTTTTAATTCGTGCCAATAACCCTAGCCCTAAGAGTTTATGGGCTCCACCCATACTAAGCAATCATTAAAAAAATGTAAAGAACGAAGATTTGGTTAGAAATCTGAAATAGTAAGGACTTGACGTTGCAAAAGCATAATGATAAAATTGTGAAAATGGCATGCTCCATGAAGTTTGTGTAGTTTTGAAGGCCTTAATTTGGACTTGGTAGCAAGCGTTCTGATGGAGCTCTAATTTTAGAGGCTCCATTTTTGCACAAGAGTATACATACCATATACCGATGATTATAAGGAATCAAATTATATGAGGAAGGGAGCACTGTGAAGGTTTGAGTGAGCTATCATAAGCTGTTGAAGTGTTATGTATTGAATGAACTGTACTATAGACCATCAAAGGCCAGAAAAGGAAGTATTAGTTCTGTTCTCTCCAAGCTACTAAGTTTTTCCAAACAATAAGGCGTATTGGGCAGGTTCAGTCATCATATCAGGTTCAGTGCTGTGTATAACTTCTGAGTTAGTCTAGATTGATATTAAGAAGTGTGTGAAATTCAAGTATTAATTTGAAGTGGCTGCGTGAAGATGTCAACATTTTGTAATCTTTGGTATAACTATTTGTGCTCGTAAATATGATCTTGATTTGGAAAATCCTTTCAAAGTATCAGATGTATTGAACATACACACAGTAATGAAGCACTCTCCCATAGTCTGTTCTGATGCTCGAGATTTGATATAGATTGACAAACTTCAGCTAGCCAAGGGAAATCTTAATGAGGCATATGAACTATTCTTTAAGGCTTTTGCAATTCTTCGAACGGGTCTCTGGTCCAATACATCGGGAGGTGTCTGCCTCCTAAGTGCCTGAAGATGCCATCAAGTGTTTTGAAGAGCTCGATTCATAAAAGAAAAAAGTGATACAGTGAAAGTTTCTAACCAAATAGTTTAATCCATGTCACTAAAACACTTAATAAAATAAGAATCATGTCATGAGATGATTTGATTTGGAAACACAGAGAGTACGTCAAATATTGTGGTCACCGGTGATGAAAGAAAATGAACAGCGTATTTAGTCTTGACGGAAATACACCAATATTTAATACCGACATCAGATACAAATGATGATATATGAGGCAATAAGATTTACAAGAAGCTGCCAAGGAATGAAAAGTCTGAAGACGACAAGGCATACATGGCAAACATCCAC